>SKCR01014433.1:0-53938 GCA_019454045.1 Zanthoxylum bungeanum
CTAGCACTTATCATCTTCCATTTTGCTTCTCAAATGCTCGGTGTGAAAACCAGAGAAAATGAGAAGAATCGGCAGTGATGCCGTGAAGAAGAGGAGAAGAAAAAAGGAGGGAGGGAGGAGAGGAAACCGTTATATTGCCTTGCATGTAAGAGAGAGAATGATAAGTTTATATATTTAATTTATTTTCCAAAAACAAAATAAATATATATAAACCATTATCATATATATCAAAAGTAAAAAGCAAAAGTCTATTAATGCTTTTCTACTTTTCACACATCATTTCTACTTTTACTTTAAGTCATATCACATCACTTTAATAAAGTGACATGTTGTCAAATCACATCACTCAAAGTGACAATTGATTTGACGCATGATGTGACAAACGATTTGACGCTTGATGTGACTCGCATGCCGCGCTCGAATTCGAAATGCGAATGCGCTCGCAATCACTCTCGGGCTCGGGTTCGCTAATTCCAAATTAACGAATTTTCCGTCGCGTCGTAATTAAGTGATTACGCCTAGCGAATTCACTATTCACGTCGCTAACGAATTAATTCTAAATTAATTCGTTCGCCGAATTAAAATCTAATTTTAATTCCGCGTCAAAATCCAATTTCGATTAATATATCGAATATATTAATTTATCGATTAATTCCAAATAATCGTTCTCTCTCTTTTAACGATATTTTATCCGAGATAAAATATCTCCGTAATTAATCCCAGATTAATTTTCTCTCTCATCGAATTAATCCCAGATTAATTCTATCTCTCTCTTCTAATTAATCCCAGATTAATCAAAGTGCGAGTAATACGTCATCGGTGAATCTTCAGGAACCGACCCATGAGATCTCCGGATATGTTGGCAGTAAATATGATCGTCGGACTGTCCGAACACGTAAGTACCTCGTACTACGTTTATATCGATTTACAAGACAAGGTTGGCTTCTAGCAAAGCGCCATGCCTACCCAATTCTCCAGAAATATTCTTACAGGAATATATAGATCTGTATCAAGAGTAGTATACCGTAGTATTGTGTATATCGGCCCAGTATCGGATAATCACGTGCTAGGGCTGGGGCTGGATAAGTGTCTGCCCCGTCCGAAGCACATGTCGGATGTCTGGTAACATAGTCTCTATAATCGGATATACATGACCTGGTCACAATATCCCGATTGGTTGCGCAACACTCAAGAGCACTAGTACCGTATCCTGCGTGACATCAACTCCAATATGACTGAAGTGACACTTCCGTCTCGACATCACACCCAATACACTACGACTCTCTGATAAACCGGAAGCGGTGTACACAGAACCGGTTAAAGCCCTGTACCCAAAGACCAAAGTCTACCGATTATCGCAAGTATTAGCGATGCAAGTCTCAGGTTAAGACTATACACACCTACCTCAATTTCGGCTCCCATAGACACATAGTCATAATACCAATGGGATTCCGAGGGGGTCTATCCAGAGCGAAGCTGTTTCCCGTACCATCGGTGAAACACGACCTCCTATCGCACTTGCATAAGTATCCAATACTTATATATATGAGAACTATGTCGTTGTGCCCTCACAACGCGCACAAGTGCAATACTAGCCTATTCCACATTATCGATGTCCAGTCTCGATAATAACTTCGGCTAGGGATATTTAATGATTAATCCTTCGGGGATTGATACTGTCTCATATCATCTCAATCCAGGAACTAATCATATGGACCTCTCTTCATTTATACATCTATGGCGATCTAATCACAAATGATGAGAGTGCAATTTCCTTGTCACATAGTTAATTTGTACAACAACACCGTGATCTGTACAAATAGTGACGCTATGGGTCATATTATCCAACAGACATCACACCCAACACACTACAATTCTCAATATACCCAGCATAGGCGTACACAGAACCTGTTAAAGCCCTGGACGACCGCAACCAAAGTATATTAATTGTCGCAAGTATTAGCGGTGCAAGTCTCAGGTTAAGACCAAATACACCTACCCTGATTTCGGACTTCCATAGACACATAGTCATACTACCAATGGAATTCCGAGGGGGTCTATCCAGAGTGAAGTTGTTTCCCGTACCGTCGGTAAAACACAACCTTCTATTACAATTGTATGAGTATCCTATACCCAAATATATGAGAACTATGCCGTTGTGCTCTCACAACGCGCATAAGTGTAATACTAGTCTTTTACGCATTTATCGATGTCCAATCTCGACAATGCTCTGACTAGGGATATTTAATGATTTATCCTTCGTGGACTGATACTGTCTCATATCATTCTCAATCCAGGAACAAATCATAGGTACCTCTCATTATTTATACATCTAGGTGATCTAATCACAAATGATAAGAGTGCAATCTCCTTTGTCACATAAATAATTTGTACACCAACACCATGATCTGTACAAATAGTGACGCTATGGGTCATAATTGTCTAACAATCTCCCACTTGGCCTATAGCCAGTCACTCGAGTGTCTTACACCAGAACTATGTACGGTTGGCTCAAATTGCTGAGAAATACTTTCGTCAGCGGATTTTCATGATTATCATCTGATGTGATTTATTCGATCATCACATCGTCACGATGTATGATCCGAACGAATCTGATGAATATCGAAGTATATATCTGGATCATTGATGAGACCATTAATTTTTTAGCCTGTGCTGACGCCTAGCTCAGCCGCTAAAAGAATTATATCTAATCTAATTAGATTTGTTATCGACCCAAATGGCTTCTATTGCCGCCTCAGCTACAGCAATAACCGGCATTTGTTGTTTATTCGATAACAGTATCTTGCTTGGAAGATTTCTAGCTCACTGTTCCGTTATTCAAACTGTATAGTACCGTTTGTGACTTATAGTCGTCTTATCGGTTTGGAAACTTCCTATAGTGATCCCAGTCACTTCAAGTTCTCATTCTCCATAGACTAAGATAACATCCTTAGTTCTCTAAGAAACTAACGGATGTTCTTAATATCAATCCAGTGACTATCACTAGGATTGGCCTGTTTGTGAATCCATATGCTCAAAACGTATGAGACATCAGGTCACGTACATTTTTCAATGTATGGTTTCTCGGAGAGTTTTTCATGAAAGCTAAGCTTTCACCGATTGTATTATGGGAATACCATTTCCAAGAAATGACATATTTTTATTATTTATAGGACAGCCATTGTCAGTTCGCTCCCACTAATCCTCTTATATACACAAGAATCATTTCGTTTCGATTTAAATCATAGACCATTATGATTACCTCAAAACGATAATTCCAAGAACCTAATGCTTGCTTCAATCCAAACATGGATTGAATAACCCGCAAACCTTGTTTGTTAGTTTTGGTACGACAAAACCAACAGGATGTTGTAAACATCCTCCTAAAGGTTTCCTTTTCAGGAAAGCGATTTTCCCGTTAAGCTGACATATTTCATAAATGAAACATGCAGCTTTAGCAAGTATAATCCAAATAGATTTACCGTGGCAACAGATAAAAGGATGAATCGTAATCAACACAATGTTGATAACGATACCTTTCGGCTAAAAGCCTAGCTTTATACGTTGGTATGTTGCCTTCCATGTATGTCTTCCTCGAAGACTTATAAAGTACCAATAGGCACAATGCCTTGCGGTACATCAGCTAGTGTCCAAACATAGTTGATTTACATGGAATCCATTTCGGACACATGGCACTTTGCCATGATTAGGGAGTCGATACCTTGTATCACTTTCTCATACGTAGTCAGTTGGTATGCCTCAATAAGATAGACATCTTTATGAGGTGAGATCAGAAACCCATACCCCAGGTTGTCTTCTGACTCTCTCCGACTTACGCGGTTCTTGTGTATTCGAAGATTAATGGTATAGTTTCATCCTTGATGAACTATATGTGTTCCATTAAGATTCAGTGCCTTGGACAGTATTACTCCGATTTTCATCAAGTTTTACTATCCTCCCACTTACCACTGCATATCGGTATTCCTCTTAGGAAACCGCATGGTGAGCAATAATTACATTGTTCTCTTGTGAGTTGTATAAGTACAATACTTTGGTATCCCTAGGATAACCTACAATTGGCACTTATCTAATTTGGGTCCTAGTTTGGTATCATCCAAACGTATGCCTAGCATTCCCAAATTTTCAAGAATGAGAAACCCGATTTCTTTCTTGTTCATATCTAATATGATATCTGTCCAACAGATTTTTATGGAACCTTATTCTAAATAAGTTCTGCACTGTTAATGCTTATCCGTTGAAGGAAATGGTAGCTCAGAGCGACTCATGATTAACCTTATCATGTCCAACAAGATTCGGTTACTCTGGTTCGGACACACCGTCAGGATGACGTGTTCCAAGAGGAGTCCTCTTTGGAAGAATACTATACTCTTTTAAGTATATGAGAAACTTATTGCTTAAGTATTTTCCATTATGGTCTTACCGTGACGGTATAATACTATAGCCGATCTGTTTGTCTATTTCGTGTCGAAACTTTAAAAGTTTCTGATTTGTGTTCTTCAAAAGAAACACATAACCATAACGTGATGCCACATCCGTATAGGTCACGAAATATTCATATCCACCTCTAGCCTTGCTAGACATGGGCCCACTTGCTTCACTATGAACTAGGGCTAACAGATATGTGGCATTTGTACTTTTACCAAGTAAATAGTGTTTTAGGCACTTTGCCCAATAAACTAGATTCGTAGACTTTATTTGAATGGGATCAAATCAGTCCTAGTACCCACTCTTTGAAAGTGTGGATTTACGAGTCTTGTTTAATTGTGTCCCAGACAACAATGCCACAATATGTTTCATATGATCAAATCAGTTTGAGCTATTTGTTTGTCATGTTATATATTTGAGATTTGTTTATATTCAAAATATAATTTCTGTCATTCACATCTAATGTGTTTATCTCAATATCATATTTATATAATAAAACACTTTAGTGTTCTAGAATATAAAGGTTCACCCGCAGCGGGTTAAACACTGATATAAAGATAATGTTCCTAGTCAAACTAGTTACATTATAACAGTTTCCAAATTTAGGTACACACCCGAAGATAGTTCCTAAATTTAGGTATCTACGGTTGAAACAGCGATTTTCGTCCCGTTCCCAAGTCGCAGATTAAATCTCAACTGAAGTCAGTATCCAGTTCAAAACAGATTCTGAACATCAATATATATATTTATATCACACTAAGTATCTAAAATCCAATTTTAATACTAGTAGTGAATATATTTATGACAAACATATTTGAAGTCAGAGCCTTGCTCATCTTCAATTCCTTCACGTCTGCTTGGCCTTCTAGAATATCGAAGTAAGGTGCGCCTTGCGCTACTTGCCTAATTGCAAAGTTTGACTTTGTCTCCTTGAGAATAGTCATTAAACTCTCCAAGAGTTATTATTGCAATTTAGTACTTCTAAGATCTAATTATAGATCTATGAAGATCCTTTAATTTCAATATCATACTTTAAGGATCTAATCCTTAGTTCTGATTTAGAAATTAAGGAGTCTATTGCGACAAGCTTAATGGATTAAGCACTAAAGTTATCATTACATAAATCTTCTAAAGATTATGCTCGACTATTTGCTTAACTCCGGGCTTAGGCCTTATATGTTATTTTATCAAATAAAGTAACTTATTATTTCCAGGACCATCCTGAAATATTATTCCCAATTTGAAAATTAAGTCATTTAAATACATTTTCCTTAGGATTATGTTTTAAATATCATTCTTTCAATTATATCTTGATTTTAATAGTCCAACTATTTAATCAACGATTTAGGTACTATTTATTATAATGATTACAATAGTCCAACTATTTAATCAACTATAATTAAATAGATTAAAATCAATTATATTGATTACTATAATCCAATTATAAAATCAACTATAAATGAATAGTTTGAATATAGTCCAACTATTAATTAAAACAACGTTTAAATATTAGTCCAACTAATATTTAATTTATAACGACGAATGATATTTGTTTGAGCGTGTATGGCAAGTAATTAAACGAATATTGCAAATTCAATTCTTGCCTCCCACTATTTTTCGGCGAGCCTCTAACCCTCTGTTGAGTACTCGGGAAACCGTGTTTCCTAGTGGGCTAGGATCCCGTTAAATATCACACAATCTTGACTTTGGCCAACAAATTGTATGATAATTAACTAGGTAGATCTCTAAGATCGATTGGATCCAATCCAATTCTTAGATCCGGTAGGGGGACATCCAAGTCCGAAACATATATCTTATATATGCCAATACATCCAATGTATTACCTAACCTTTTTCCTCTGAATCAACTAAGCCTTGGCTTTGGCACAACAAACTTAGTGATCCCAGTCAAGCGTGACCCATTGACCATGGAAAGCTTCGTAATCAATGTCGATAGACAAGAAGTGGTCTTGACTTTGGCCAACAAACCACAACTTGGACAAGACACCAATATGGAACAAAGCCTTCGTGATTCAAACACATCCTCGACGGACAAAGGCCTTGACTTTGGCCAACAAGCCAATGCCAGTCTCGGATCTTGAGTGAGAATCACTCAATGGAAGGAAAGACGCTTAATATTTTGCGAGGGTTTTTCGAGTGCAAATTGGCAACCAATTTATTATCTTTGTTAAGGTCTCATCGTCATACACCCTTAAACATGCATTCTAAACACATAATAAAGCGCATATGAATAAAATAATAATGATATGCGGATGGATACTTTACACAATGATCCTAGATCAAATCTCTCCATTTCTCTCTCCCGCTAGCACATGTATTACTACCCGTTACACTACACTTCTAAAGAAACCTCATTTACATTGAGGGGAATAGGTGAGAAGAGAATACAAAGAATAAAGAGGTATAAGGCTGGACACGCAGGTCCAATTAATAAATCAAATTTATTACAACAATTTCTAAAATTGCCCCACCCATCTAATATCAATCCGATATACATTATTCATGCATCGCAACCATGTATTCACACAAGCATGTTATCAATCAATCTAATCAAATTAATTAATCTGATAATTAGTGACCATCCAATGTTCAAACAACGATTTGATTTTGCGCGAGTCAAACTCGTTTTGCGAATAAGTACTCAAAGTACAAATTCTCGAATTAAATTAAACTACAAAATTAAATCCAATTCAATTTGTATTTAATTCTAATTCACTATTTAATTCCAAATTAAATACTACACTTTATTTAATAAACCTTTTACGACTTAAATTCCAAATTTAATCGTTACAGGTCTCAAAGCCCGATTAACGTCCAACGTCAATTTAATTAAAGTCCAATGGGCTTTTAATTAATTTCTTAAGGCGTGGACTTTTGGTCAACTGGGGTCAAACCGAATAACCAAAATCTAATCCGGGAATAACCCCATAAGCCTAGAAATCAATCTTGGCCCATTATGCCCAATTAAACTTTAAAGGTCCATTAGTCGCATTTGGGCTTTATGGATGCGGTTTTGGGCCCAATTGGATCCAACCAATTTTGCCTAAACCCATCTTGGTACAACCAAGCCCAATAAGCCCAATTACAACACAAAAAGCCCAAATCCAATTTAAGGCCCAATTTAATTAAATCACAAATTCCAAATTCCAATTTAATTACCAAAGTGTATAACACAATTAATTACCCAATTAACATTTCTAAAACATCAATTAGCCTAATTAATCATGCTCTTTAACATTAAAACATGTCCAACACATTTTTAATCAAAAATCAAACCCATTCATGCTTCTTTATGTCTCGGCTGTTGGACAATTATGACCCATAACATCACTATTTGTATAGATCATGGTGTTGTTGTACAAATTAACTATGTGAGAAAGGAGATTGCACTCTTATCATTTGTGATTAGATCACCTAGATGTATAAATGATAAGAGGTCCCTATGATTTGTTCCTGGATTGAGAATGATATGAGACAGTATCAGTCCACGAAGGATAAATCATTAAATATCCCTAGTCAGAGTATTATCGAGATTGGACATCGATGAATACGTAAAAGACTAGTATTACACTTGTGCGCGTTGTGAGGGCACAACGACATAATTCTCATATATTTGGGTACAGGATACTCATACAAGTGTAATAGGAGGTGTGTTTCACCGATGGTACGGGAAACAGCTTCGCTCTGGATAGACCCCCTCGGAATTCCATTGGTAGTATGACTATGTGTCTATGGAAGTCCGAAATCAGGGTAGGTGTATTTGATCTTAACTTAAGACTTGCACCGCTAATACTTGCGACAATCAATATACTTTGGTTGCGGTCGTCCAGGGCTTTAACAGGTTCTGTGTACGCCAATGCTGGGTATATTGAGAATCGTAGTGTGTTGGGTGTGATGTCAAGACGAAAGTGTCACTCCAGTCATATGGAGATGATGATCGCATAGGGATACATAATTGGTTCTCTAAAAAGGTTGCAACAGTCGGGATAATATGACTTGGTCATGATTATCCGATAATAAAGAGACTAGTTGCTCGTAATCCGATATATGCTTCGTACGGGGCAGACACCGTACCAGCCCCAGGCCTTGCATGTGATCATCCGATACTGGATCGAAATACGCAATACTACGTATACTACGCCTGATATAGATCATTTATTCCTGTAAGGATATTTCTGGAGAATTGGGTAGGCATGGCGCTTTGCTAAAAGCCAACCTTGTCATGTAAATCGGTATAAATGTAGTACGAGGTATTTACGTGTTCGGATAGTCTGACGACCGAATTTACTGCCAACATATCCGGGGATCTCATGGGTCGCTTCCCAAAGATTCACCGATGACGTATGACTCGTACTTTAATTAATCTGGGATTAATAAGATGAGAGAGAAAATTAATCTGGGATTAATTACGGAGATATTTTATCTGGGATAAAATATCATTTAAAGAGAGAAAGTGATTAATTTGGAATTAATCGATAAATTAATATATTCGATATATTAAACGAGATTGGATTTCGACACGGAATTAAAATTAGATTTTAATTCGGGCGAACGAATTAATTTAGAATTAATTCGTTAGCGACGTGAATAGTGACTTCGCTAGGCGTAATCATTTAATTACGACACAACGGAAAATTCGTTAATTTGGAATTAGCGAACCTGAGCCCGGGATTATTTGTGAGTGCATTTGCATTTCAAATTCGAGTGCGGCACGCAAGTTAAATCAAGCTTCAAATCGCTAGTCGCATCAAGCGTCAATTCACTTGTTACTTTGAGTGATGTGACTTGACAACTTGAATGATGTGAATAGTGATGGATTGGTTGTTGGCATTAATGTTTGACTTTTTGAAAGCAAATAAATTGCTAAATTTATTTGGAAATTGAATAAGGGTATTAGATACACCTTTTCCAAATCCATCACAACTCTTCTTCTCTCATCTCTTCTCTCATTTTCGCCCAAGGGGTTACTGCATTTCTTCTTCTGGTATGGCAGTGAACTGCCAAGAGTTTGAAGAAATATGGGAGCAAGTGTTTGATTTTTGTGGCAAAAATCATAAGAGCTAGCACTCCGAGAGACATGCGAAGGTGATAGGGAAGTCCACCCATGAGCCGGGAATCACCACGATGAAGCTTGGTGCTTGGAAGATGATTCAAAGGCCGAAAACAGTGAGCTCCTTCACTGCCACTGCCGAGCAGTTCACAAGGCAGAAAATGGAATTTTTGTTCGTCAAAGCGTCGCTCAACCGATCGATGTGAGTATTCTGTGACTTTCTCGATTGTATTCACACATGTTCATGCTTGTTTATTGATCATTGGGACCTTAGTAAACTCCAAAAATGGTATCCGAGCAAGGAAAAGCATGAAATTAACTTAGGGTTAAAATTTGGGTAAATTGATTTTGAGCATGAATTAATTAAATTGTTTGATTGAATATGCTTAATTGATGTTGAATTGAAGATTGATTGTATCAATTTTAAGAAATTGTGATTGGATCATTTTTTCCCCAAATTGTTGTGTTGGCCGAATGGTTGAGCCCTATAATGTCTTGGGATTTTTGATTTTTGATCATTGGATGTGTTGGAAATCATTCGGGAATATGATTTAATGTCGATTGTGGAATTAATTGGATTGAATTCGAATCGGACATAAAATCCCCAATATTACCGAGACATATAGAAGCATGAATGGGTTTGATTTTTGATGAAATGTGTTGGACACTAATTGATGTTGACAAGCATGATTAATTAAGCTAATTGATGTTTTAGAAATGTTAATTGGGTAATTAATTATGTTATACACTTTGTGGAATTAAATTGTAAAATTGGATTTTGTAATTTAATTGAAATGGGCCTAATTTTGGAAATTGGACTTTTAATGTTGTAAATGGGCTTATTGGGCTTGGTTGTACTATGTTGGGTTTAGGCAAAATTGGTTGGATCCAATTGGGCCCAAAACCGCTTCCATAAAGCCCAAATGCGACTAATGGACCTTTAAAGTTTAATTGGGCCTAATAGGCCAAAATTGATTTCTGGGATTATGGGGTAAATCCCGGATTGGATTTTGGTTATTCGGTTTGACCCGAGTTGACCAAAAGTCCACGCCTTAAGAAATTAATTAAAAGACCATTGGACTTTAATTAAATTGGCGTTGGACGTTAATCGGGCTTTGAGACCCGTAACGATTAAATTTGGAATTTAAGTCGTAAAAGGTTTATTAATAAAGTGTAGTATTTAATTTGGAATTAAATAGCGAATTAGTATTAAATACAAATTGAATTGGATTTAATTATGTAGTTTAATTTAATTCAAGAATTCGTACTTTGAGTACTTATTCGCAAAACGAGTTTGACTCGCGCAAAATCAAATCGTTGTTTGAACATTAGATGGTCACTAATTATCAGATTAATTCATTTGATTAGATTGATTGATAACATGCTTGTGTGAATACATGGTTGCGATGCATGAATAATGTATATCAGATGGATATTAGATGGGTGGGGCAATTTTAGAAATTATTGTAATAATTTGATTTATTAATTGGACCTGCGTGTCCAGCCTTATCACCTCCTTATTCTTTGTATTCTCTTCTCACCTATTCCCCTCAACGTAAATGAGGTTTCTTTAGAAGTGTAGTGTAACGGGTAGAAGTAAATATTTGTGCTAGCGGGAGGGAGAAAGGGAGATATTTGATCTAGGATCATTGTGTAAAGTATCCATCCGCATATCATTATTATTTTATCATATGCGCTTTATTATGTGTTTAGAATGCATGTTTAAGGGTGTATGATGATGAGACCTTAACAAAGATAATAAATTGGTTGCCAATTTGCACTCGAAAAACCCTCGCAGAATATTAAGCGTTTTTCCTTCCATTGAGTGATTCTCACTCAAGATCCGAGACTGACATTGGTTTGCTGGCCAAAGTCAAGGCCTTTGTCCGTCGAGGATGTGTTTGAATCACGAGAGCTTTGTTCCATATTGGTGTCTTGTCCAAGTTGTGGTTTGTTGGCCAAAGTCAAGACCACTTCTTGTCCATCGACATTGATTACGAAGCTTTCCATGGTCAATGGGTCCCGCTTGACTGGGATCACTAAGTTTGTTGTGCCAAAGCCAAGGCTTAGTTGATTCAGAGGAAAACGGTTAGGTAATACATTGGATGTATTGGCATATATAAGATATATTTTTCGGACTTGGATGTCCCCCTACAGGATCTAGGAAATAGATTGGATCCAATCGATCTTAGAGATCTACCTAGTTAATTATCATACAATTTTTTGGCCAAAGTAAAGATTGTGTGATATTTAACGGGATCCTAGCCCACTAGGAAACACGGTTTCCCGAGTACTCCACAGAGGGTTAGAGGCTCGCCGAAAAATAGTGGGAGGCAAGAATTGAATTTGCAATATTCGTTTAATTACTTGCCATACGCGCTCAATCAAATATCATTCATCAAATATATTAAATGTTAGTTGGACTAATATTTAAATTGTTGTTTTAATTAATAGTTGGACTATATTCGAACTATTCATTTATAGTTGATTTTATAATTGGATTATAGTAATCAATATAATTGATTTTAATCTATTAAATTATAGTTGATTAAATAGTTGGACTATAATAATCATTATAATAAATAGTACCTAAATCGTTGATTAAATAGTTGGACTATTAGAATCAAGATTAAATTGAAAGATTAACATTTAAAACATAATCCTGGGGAAAATGTATTTAAATGGTTTAATTTTCAAATTGGGAAAAATTTCAGGATGGTCCTGGAAAATAATAAGTTACTTTATTTGATAAAATAACATATTAAGCCTAAGCCCGGAGTTGAGCAATTAGTAGAGCATGATCTTTGGAATATTCATGTAATGATAACTTTAGTGCTTAATCCATTAAGCTTGTTGCAGTAGACTCCTTAATTTCTTAATCAGAAATAAGGATTAGATCTTTAAAGTATGATACTGAAATTGAAGGATCTTCATAAATCTATACTTAGATTTTAGAAGTACTAAAATTGCAATAAATAATTCTTGGAGAATTAATGACTATTCTCAATGAGACAAAGTCAAAATTTGCAATAAGGCAAGTAGCGTAAGGCGCACCTTACTTCGATATTTTAGAAGGCCAAGGCTTGGCCAAAGGCTTCTGGAGTGTTGAAATGGGCAAAGGAAAAATCATTATAATCTTCTAGGAAGATAAATGACATATCCCAAAATGTCTACTTAAAATTTTGGCAAATGGGATTGCAGAAGCGTGACTGTCGTTTGAACAAAGCAGACATGAAGGAATTGAAGATAGGGCAAGGCTCTGACTTCAAATATGTTTGTCATAATTATGTTCATTACTAGTATTGAAATTAGATTTTAAATACTTAGTGTGGTACATAAAATATATGTATTGATGTTCAGAACCTGCTATGAGCAGGATACTGACATCAATTGAGATTAGTCTGCGAATCGAAAACGGGACGAAAGCCGCTGTTTTAACCGCAGAAACCTAATTTTAGGAACTACCCTCGAGTGTGTACCTAAATTTGGAACTGTTATAATGTAACTAGTTTGACTAGAAACATTATCTTTATATCAGTGTTTAACCCGCTGCGGGTGAACCTTTATATTCTAGAAAACTAAAGTGTTTCATTATATAAAGATGATATTGAGATAAACACATTAGATGTGAATAACAGAATTTATATTTTGAATATAAATAAATCTCAAATATATCACATGACAAAAAAATAGCTAAAACTGATTTGATCAGAAGAAACTAATTTGTGGCATTGTTGTCTGAGACACAATTAAACCAGACTCATATATCCACACTTTTGAAGAGTGGGTACTCGGACTAATTTGATTCTATTCAAATGAAGTCTACGAATCTAGTTTATTGGGCAAAGTGCCTAAAACACTATTTACTTGGTAAAAGTGAAAATGCCACAGATCTGTTAGCCATAGTTCATAGTGAAGCAAGTGGGCCCATGTCTAGCTAGGCTAAAGGTGGATATGAATATTTCGTGACCTTTACGGATGTGGCATCGCGTTATGGTTATGTGTCCCTTTTGGAACATAAATCAGAAATTTTTAAAGTTTCGACACAAAATAGGCAAACAGATCGGCTATAGTATTATACCGTCACGGTAAGACCGTAATGGAAAATACTTAAGCAATAAGTTTCTAAAATACTTGAAAGAGTATAATATTATTTCAATGAGGACTCCTCCTGGAACACGTCAATTTGACGGTGTGTCCGAACTGAGTAACCGAATTTTGTTGGACATAATAAAGGTTAATTAAGAGTCGCACTGAATTAAAAGAATTTATATTTTGAATATAAATAAATCTCAAATATATAACATGACAAATAAACAGCTCAAACTGATTTGATCAGAAGAAACATATTGTGGCATTGTTGTCTGGGACACATTTAAACAAGACTCGTATATCCGTACTTTTGAAGAGTGGGTACTCGGACTAATTTGATTCCATTCAAATAAAGTCTACGAATCTGGGCAAAGTGCCTAAAACACTATTTACTTGGTAAAAGTGTAAAGTACCACCGATCTGTAAGCCCTAGTTCATATTGAAGCAAGTGGGCCCATATCTAGCTAGGCTAGAGGTGGATATGAATATTTCGTGACCTTTACGGATGTGGCATCGCGTTATGGTTATGTGTTTCTTTGAAACACAAATCGGAAACTTTAAAGTTTTTGACACGAAATAGACAAACAGATCGGCTGAAATATTAAACCGTCACGGTAAGACCGTAATGGATAATACTTAGGCAATAAGTTTCTAATATACTTGAAAGAGTAAAGTATTCTTTCAAAGAGGACTCCTCCCGGAACACGTCATCATGACGGTGTGTCCGAACCAGAGTAACCGAATCTTGTTGGACATGATAAGGTTAATTATGAGTCGTTCTGAGCTACCATTTCCTTCAACGGATACACACTTAACAGTGCAGAACTTATTTAGAATAAGGTTTCGTAAAAGCTGTTTGACAGATTTCATATTAGATATGAACAGGAAAGAAACCGGGTTTCTCATTCTTGAAAATTTCGGAATGTTAGACATATGTTTTGATGATACCAAACTAAAACCCAAATCAGATAAGTGCCCAATTGTAGGTTATCCTAGGGATACCATAAGTATAGTACTTATACATCTCACAAGAGAACAATTTTAATTGTTTCTCGCCATGCATTTTTCCTAAGAGGAATACCTATATGTAGTGGTAAGTGAGAGGATAGTAAAACTCGATGAAAATCGGAGTAATACTATTCAAGGCACCGATTCCTAATGGAACACTAATAGTTCATCAAGGATGAAACTATACAATTAATCTTCGAATACACAAGAACCACGTAAGTCGGAGAGAGTCAGAAAACAACCAGGGGTATGGGTTTCTGATCTCACCTCATAAAGATGTTTATCTTATTGAGGTATACCAACTGACTACGTATGAGGAAGTGATACAAGGTATTGACTCCCTATTATGGCAAAGTGCCATGAATCCGAATTGGATTCCATGTATATCAACAAGTTTGGATACTAGTTGATGTACCGCAAGGCATTGTGCCTATTGGTATTATAAGTCTTCAAGGAAGACAACATGGATGGCAACATACCAACGTATAAAGCTAGGCTTTTAGCGGAAAGGTATCGTTATCAACGTTGTGTTGATTACGATTCAATATTTTACCTGTTGCCATGGTAAATCCATTTGGATAATGCTTGCTAATGCTGCATGTTTCATTAGTGAAATATGACAGCTTAATGGCAAAATCGCTTTCCTGAAAAGGAAACCTTTCGGAGGATGTTTACAACATCCTGTCGGTTTTGTCGTATCAAAACTAGCAAACAAGGTTTGCAGGTTATTCGATCCATGTTTGGATTGAAGCAAGCATTGAGTTCTTGGAATCATCGTTTTGATGTAATCATAATAGCTTATGATTTAATTCAAAACGAAATGATTTATGTGTATATAAGAGGGTTAGTGGGAGCGCACTGACAGTGGCTGTCCTATAAAATAATGATAATATGTCATTTCTTGGAAATGATATTCCCATAAAACAATCGGTGAAAGCTTGGCTTTCATAAATATTTTCAGTAGAATTCATGGGAGAAACAACCTTTATTCAAGGAATAAAGATCTTCTGGGAAAGATTTAAAGTTGTTAAAACTCTCCGAGAAACCGTACATTGAAAAATGTACGAGACCTAGTGTCTCATACGCTTTGAGCATATGGATTCACAAACAGGCCAATCCAAGTGATAGTCACTGGATTGATATTAAGAACATCCGTTAGTTTCTTAGAGAACTAAGGATGCAATCATAAACTATGGAGATGGAGAACTTGAAGTGACTGAGATCACTGTAGCAAGTTTCCTAAACTGATAAAATGACTATAAGTCGCAAACGGTACTATACAGTTTGAATAACGGAACAGTGAGCTAGAAATCTTCCAAGCAAGATACTATTACCGTATAAACAATAAATACGGTTTATTACTGCAGGTAAGGCGGCAATAGAAGCCATTTGGGTCGATAACAAATCTAATTAGATTAGATATAGTTCTGTTAGCAGCTGAGCTAGGCTTCAGCACAGGCTAAAGAACTAATGGTCTCATCAACGATCCAGATATATACTTCGATATTCATCTGATTCGTTCGGATCATACATCGTGGTGATGTGATGATCGAATAAATCGCATCAGATGATAATCATGCAAATCCGCTGACGAAAGCATTCCTCAGCAATTTGAGCCAACCGTACATAGTTCGGGTGTCAGACACTCGAGTGACTGGCTATAGGCCAAGTGGGAGATTGTTGGACAATTATGACCCATAGCGTCACTATTTGTACAGATCATGGTGTTGTTGTACAAATTAACTATGTGACAAAGGAGATTGCTCTCTTATCATTTGTGATTAGATCACCTAGATGTATAAATGATAGGAGGTCCCTATGATTAGTTCCTGGATTGAGAATGATATGAGACAGTATCAGTCCATGAAAGATTAATCATTAAATATCCCTAGTCAGAGCATTGTCGAGATTGGACATCGATAAATGCGTAAAAGACTAGTATTACACTTGTGCACGTTGTGAGGGCACAACATCATAGTTCTCATATATTTGGGTATAGGATACTCAAGCAAGTGCAATAGGAGGTTGTGTTTTACCGATGGTATGGGAAACAGCTTCGCTTTGGATAGACCCCATCGGAATTCCATTGGTAGTATGACTATGTGTTTATGGAAGTCCGAAATCAGGGTAGGTGTATTTGGTCTTAACCTGAGACTTGCACCGCTAATACTTGCGACAATCAATATACTTTGGTTTTGATCGTCCAGGGCCTTAACCGGTTTCTGTGTACGCCTCTTCTGGGTATATCGAGAATCGTAGTATGTTGGGTGTGATGTCAAGACGGAAGTATCACTCCAGTCATAGTGGTGATGATGGTCACGTAGGATACGAGACTGGTTCTCTTAAATGCTGCAGCTATCGGGATATTATGACAAGGTCATGTATATCCGATTATAGAGACTAGTTACCAGACATCCGACATGTACTTCGTACGGGGCAGACACATTTCCAGCCCCAGGCCTAGCACGTGATCATCCGATATTGGATCGACAAACGCAATACTACGTATACTACGCCTAATATAGATCGCTTATTCCTGTAAGGATATTTATGGAGAATTGGGTAGGCATGGCGCTTTGCTAGAAGCCAACCTTGTCTTGTAAATCGATACAAACGTAGTACGAGGTACTTACGTGTTCGGATAGTCCGACGACCGAATTTACTGCCAACATATCCGTGGATCTTATGGGTCGCTTCCCGAAGATTCACCGATGACGTATGACTCACACTTTATTAATCTGGGATTAATTTGATGAGAGAGAAAATTAATCTGGGATTAATTGCAGAGATATTTTATCTGAGATAAAATATCATTTAAAGAGAGATAAGGATTAATTTGGAATTAATCGATAAATTAATATATTCGATATATTAAACGAAATTGGATTTCGACGCGGAATTAAAATTAGATTTTAATTCAGGCAAACGAATTAATTTAGAATTAATTCGTTAACGATGTGAATAGTAATTATGCTAGGCATGATTATTTAATTAAATTAGATTTAATTACGACGCAACGGAAAATTCGTTAATTTGGAATTAGCAAACTCGAGCCCGGGATTATTTGCGAGTGCATTCGCATTTCGAATTCGAGTGCGGCATGCAAGTCAAATCAAGCATCAAATTGCTAGTCGCATTAAACGTCAAATCAAATGTCACTTTGAGTGATGTGACAAGTTGTCACATTGATTGATGTGAGTTAATAGAAGTTGTTGAAAAGCTTTTTGAAAGCTTGAAAGAAATATATCATTATTATAATGGTATTTGACTTTTAATTTTTGGTATTTGATATACAAAAATGAAAACAACACTTTAATCTCTCTCTCTCACCTCTATTCTTCCTCATTCACGCCCAAAAGGGGCTGCTGCCTTCTTCTTTTCTGGTCCAAAACTGAGAGCAGCAATAGAAGAAAATGAGTGATTTTGTTGCAAAATCTTGGTGCTAGCACACTCCGGAGTCGTCCGTAGGTGATAGGGAAACCCACCCGTGTGCATGGAATGATTAAACAAGAAAGCTTGGAGCTTGATTCACCCATCCATGGCCAAAAATGAAGATCAAAAACTGCCACTGTCGTGACTTGGAGGAGAGGGCATAAAGTTTTTTGTTGTCCACCGCATTGTCTCAACCAATCATTGTGAGTATTCCGCAACTCCTTGAATGTATTCACATGTATTTTCTTGCTTGATAATTGATCCTTGGACCTTAGAGAATTCCAACAGCTTCGAGAGAGAGTGAATGAGAGGATGAGGCCGTGTGAATGTTTGATGGCTTATTTTGTCTAGTTATGGGTAGTGCGTGGGTGGCTTCTAGTTTAGGTTTTTGTTTTGTTTTTGTGAGAGTGGTGCGTTCATGGGATAGGATTTATGGTTTATTATTTTTGTCTTTGTGTGCATGTGGAATGAGAGAGAGAGTGGAGAGAGAGACTTGTTGTGAATGAGCTCTAGGGTTTATTTGTTGTGGAGTTGTCGTGAATGAGCTCTAGGGGTCTAAGAGCTTGGTTTGGGTGTCTTTTTTTTTTTTTTTATAGGAGAGTGTTGAGGTTGTCCTTGTACGGGTAGGGAAAGTATCATGCAATTATGGAGGGTATCTCTAATTAGTGTGTCACAAGGAAAAGATCTCTCTAATTTATGGAGGGGATTGTTTTAGTTTAGGAAAGGGATTTATGTGATTTGATTTGATTTCTTTAATTATGGAAGGTGATTTAATTTGATTTATTTAATTTGGGAAGGTAATTTTAAATTTCAACATGTGTTTAATGTGTTAATTATTATTTTGGATGTGTTTGAATGGGCTTGGGCGTGTGATTGGAAGGCTTGGGCGTGTGGTTTGTTCTTTTTGGTGGGCTTGGTGTGTGTGGCTTGTGGGGTTTTGGGCCGAGGATAAATTTTAAAACAGAGATCCAACAAGCAAACTTGAACCTAAGCAAACGAATTAAGTCCAACAAGGTATTGATTTCTTACTTTTCCCTTCCGACGTCCATTTCCCGTGACTTCCGTAACTTAAAGGGTAGTGCCTCCATACGAGGCTCATCATCGTGACTTATATGTAAAAATGCAGTGCCTACGGTCACCCCCACTTTGATGGGACTTGTGCAGTGTGTGACAATGACAATCCTATCAAAGTTATACAGTGCATTTTCACTTACCTGGCTTGCGAGCTGCCACCTGACTTGCATGTTGCTTCGAACTGAGTTGATCTGGTGGTGAGGTGCTGCGACCTCTAAGGTTCATCCCTGCAAGATGCTGCGATCTCTAGGAATCACTACCGAACTGAACTGATATGGTGGCGAGGTGCTTCAACCCCTGGGCTTTGTTCCCGAACCACCGAATGTGGGCTTTGTTCCCGAACTGTGCTGATAAGTTGTGTGGGCCTCGACCCCGGGACGCATCCCAAACTGCTGATGATGTGGGCCTCGACCCTGGGACGCATCCCAAACTGCAGATGATGTATGCGCCTCGACCCTGGGACGCATCCCAAACTACTGATGATGTGTGTGCCTCGACCCTGGGATGCACCCCAAACTACTGATGATGTGTGGGCCTCGACCTTGGGACGCATCCCAAACTGCTAATGATATGTGGGCCTCGACCTTGGGACGCATCCCAAACTGCTGATGATGTGTGGGCCTCGACCCTGGGACGCATCCCAAACTACTGATGATGTGTGGGCCTCGACCTTGGGACGCATCCCAAAATACTGATGATGTGTGGGCCTCGACCCTAGGACGCATCCCAAACTGTTGATGATGTGTGGGCCTCGACCTTGGGACGCATCCCAAAAACTGCTAATGATGTGTGGGCCTCGACCCTGGGACGCATCCCAAACCGCTGATGATGTGTGGGCCTCGACCCTGGGACGCATCCCAAACTACTGATGATATTTGGGCCTCGACCCTGGGACGCATCCCAAACTGCTGATGATGTGTGGGCCTCGACCCTATGACCCATCCTAAACTGCTACTGATGTGTGGGCCTCGACCTTGGGACGTATCCTAAACTGCTACTGATGTGTGGGCCTCGACCCTGGGGCGCATCCCCAAAACTGCTAATGATGTGGGCCTCGACCCATGCTCCATCCCCGGAGTGCCATTCCTGGCATATTGAACCTCATCCCCGAGGCATTGCTGATATGATGGTTCATTCCCGAACCGTGCTGTATGAGAAATGGTAGACTGGTCGCCCCCAGTATCGGTTCATTCTTATGTTCTTTGCTGCTTTCATTAGGTCAAGGTAGATATCCTGATGTGATGTTACTGTTGGGATTTATGTCCTAGAGCTTCATGTATTGTAAACGAAATTGATTTTTGTAATAATAATAAATGCATTATTCATTTTATCAAAGTTGTTTGATTTATATCGCATATTGTCCAATTGTCTTGTTTACCTTGATTACTCTTGTACCCTTAGACTTAGTGTATGTTTGATGCATAAGAGGATTTAAGTCTAAAGTTAGTAATCTAAATAGTCCATAGAGAGCGAACAAGGAGGGTACTTTGTTTGTGGTTTATCTATAGCTACGGTCCATTCTATACTTGTATGACGATCTTGATCCGGGATCGTTAATGTAGTGACATGGGAATGAAGACACCTTGTACGATAAGATCATATAGGAATGGACTCAGATAAATATGAATTTCTTTTAATATCCGTTAACCGAAGAAATTTATTTTATCTAATAGATGGTCATATATGGATTCGATCTTAATCCTGAGTGTACTACGAACTCCTGTATGACAGGTTATGTCCTTTGATTTACTATGGTGAGGTTGGTGTTGCATTCCCAACCAATAACTATGTATTTTGGGGATATGATTTGGTATGTAGCTGGGAACATTTTACATAAATATGGAATTCACTCATTCTTACGAGAAGCCGATGAATATCTCTTTTAAGAGTTGATTCGGGACTTGAACAATTTGAGCGCTCAAATTTTCTATTACAAATAGAAAGTATTTTATAATAATAATTGTTATGAATTAATTGTTCATTATAGAATCAATGGTGCTTAAGAGACAAAATATTTAGAGGGGTTTAACGGACTTATGACCCGGCTCTATTTATGAGATATTCGTGAAGAGCTATATCCATATGTAATGACTATATCGATGGACACCGAATTGATTTTTCTTCAAATTGATTACATATAAGTCTAAGTTATCCATATACAAGCATTCTTAAACAAACAATTTTTCAAAATCATGCTTAAATCAAAAAGCCCCAAATTTTGCTCAAGAACCCTAAATTAGTTTTATGCAACCAATAGCTCAAGATACCATTGTTGAGTTTCAATCAAGTCCCAAGATCATAAATCATGCATAAAAACGAGTTGAATACAACCAAGGAGTAAGGCGGAATTCATACTCACATTGATGGGTTTTGATGAAATGAAGAATACAAGCCTTCAAGCTTCTCAAACTCGCGGTAATGGAGCTCCTTGTGCTGCTGGACTGCTCGGTTTTGGTCCTTCTTGTCTCTCCAAGATTCGGCCATGGATGGACTCCATGGAAGCTCCAAGCTTCAAGCTTTTCCATGCTCATAAATTCGTTTCCCTATCACCATAATATAACCCATGTGTGTGCTAGCACTACTCTTCTTCATTTGCTTCTCAAAATTTCGGTCAAACCAGAAATTTTTGTGAAGAAATCGGCTTGAAGCCGTGAGAGGGAGAAGAGAGAAAGATGAAGGGTTTTGGCTCCAAAAGCCTAAAACCGTGAATCACCTGTGAAGAGAGAGAGAGTTATACTTTTGTATATCATTTTATTTATCTTTTTATTTACCAAGTAATATAAATAAAATATATGCAAAACTTTTAATTAAAAAAGTCAAAAGCAAAAGTAAAAAGCTTTCAACTTTTCACCCATCACTTCTACTTTTTACATCAAGTCACTTCACTTTAATAAAGTGACAACATATCATATCACATCACTCAAAGTGACAAGTGATTTGACAATTGACGCGACTACGATTTGACGCTTGATGCGACTTGCGTACCGTGCTCGAATTCGAAATGCGAATGCGCTCGCAATCACTCTCGGGCTCGGGCGCTAATTCCAAATTAACGATTTTTCCGTCGCGTCGTAATTAAATGATTACGCCTAGCGAATTCACTATTCACGTCGCTAACGAATTAATTCTAAATTAATTTGTTCGCCCGAATTAAAATCTAATTTTAATTCCGCGTCGAAATCCAATTTCTTATAATATATCGAATATATTATTTTATTGATTAATTCCAAATTAATCGTTCTCTCTCTTTAACGATATTTTATCCGAGATAAAATATCTCCGTAATTAATCCCAGATTAATTTTCTCTTTCTAGAAATTAATCTTCTCTCTCTACTAATTAATCCCAGATAATTATAGTGTGAGTCATACATCATCGGAATCTTCAGGAAGCGACCTATGAGATCTCCGGATATGTTGGCAGTAAATACGGTCGTCGGACTATTCGAACACGTAAGTACCTTGTACTACGTTTATACCGATTTACAAGACAAGGTTGGCTTCTAGCAAAGCGCCATGCCTACCCAATTCTCCAGAAATATTCTTACAGGAATATATAGATCTGTATCAAGCGTAGTATACCGTAGTATTGTGTATATCGGCCCAGTATCGGATAGTCACATGCTAGGCCTGGGGCTGGATTTGTGTCTGCCCCGTACGAAGCACATGTCGGATGTCTGGTAACTAGTCTCTATAATCGGATATACATGACCTTGTCATAATATCCCGATGGCCGCGCAGCACTTAAGAGCACTAATACCGTATCCTGCGTGACATCATCTCCAATATAACTGAAGTGATACTTCCGTCTTGACATCACACCCAATACACTACGACTCTCTGATAAACCCAGAAGTGGTGTACACAGAACCGGTTAAAGCCCTGTACCACCAAGACCAAAGTCTACCGATTATCGCAAGTATTAGCGATGTAAGTCTCAGGTTAAGACTATACACACCTACCTTGATTCGGCCTCCCATAGACACATAGTCATAATACCAATGGGATTCCGAGGGGTCTATCCAGAGCGAAGCTGTTTCCCGTACCATCGGTTAAACACAACCTCCTATCGCACTTGTATAAGTATCCAATACTTAAATATATGAGAACTATGCCGTCGTGCCCTCACAACGCGCACAAGTGCAATACTAGCCTATTCCGCATTATCGATGTCCTGTCTCGATAATACTCCGGCTAGGGATATTTAATGATTAATCCTTGGTGGACTGATATTGTCTCATATCATCTCAATCCAGGAACTAATCATATGGACCTCTCTTCATTTATATATTTATGGTGATTTAATCACAAATGATGAGAGTGCAATTTCCTTGTCACATAGTTAATTTGTACAACAACACCGTGATCTGTACAAATAGTGACGCTATGGGTCATATTATCCAACATCAAAGTGCCTAAAACACCTTTTACTTGGTAAAACTACAAGTGCCACCGATCTGTTAGCCCTCGTTCATAGTGACGTAAGTGGGCCCATGTCTAGCTAGGCTGGAGGTGGATATCAATACTTCACAACCTTTATGGATGTGGCATCGCGTTATGGTTATCTGTTTCTTTTGAAACATAAATCGGAAACTTTTGATAAATTTAAAGAGTTTCGACACGAAGTATAAAAATAGACCGGCAAGAGTATTAAAACATCATGATTGGACCGTGATGAAAATACTTAAGCAATAAGTTTCTCAAATATTTGAAAGAGTATAGTATTCTTTCATAAATGACTCTTCTTGGAACACCTCAATTTGACGGTGTGTCCGAACAGAGAAACCGAACCTTGTTGGGCATAGTGCAATACTTATTTTGAATAAGGTTCCAGGAAAATCTGTTAGATAGATTTCATATTAGATATGAACAGGAAAGAAACTAGGTTTTCGCATTCCTGAAGATTTGGATATGCTGGGAATATATTTGGATGATACCAAACTAGAACCCAAATTGGATAAGTGCCTAATTTGTAATTGGTTATCCTAGGGAAACCAAAGTATAGTACTTATACAACTCACAAGAGAAAAATGTAATTATTGCTCTCCATGCGGTTTTCCTAAGAGGAATACCTATATCCAGTGGTAAGTGGGAGGAAAGTAAAACTCGATGAAAATCAGAGTAATACTGTTCCGGGCACCGATTCCTAATGGAACACAAACAGTTCATCAGGGATGAAACTGTACCACAATCTTCAAATACACAAGAACCACGTAAGTCGGAGAGAGTCAGAAAACAACCTGGGAGGTATGGGTTTCTGATCTCACCTCGTAAAAATGTCAATCTTATTGAGGAACACGAAATGCTACGTATGAGGAAGTGATATAAGGTATCGACTCCCTATTATGGCAAAGTGCCATGATGTCCGAAATGGATTCCATGTATACCAACCAAGTTTGGACACTGGTTGTTGTACCGGAAGACATTATGCCTATTGGTACTAAATGAGTCTTCAAGGAAGACAAACATGGATGGCATCATACAAATGTACACTGCTAGACATGTACAGAAAGGGTATCGTCAATGATATAGTGTCGACTACGATGAAACCTTTTACTCGTTTTCCATGATTAAATCCATTTGGATAATGCTTCTTAATGCTGCATGTTTCATTTATGAAATATGGCAGCTGAACGTCAAAATCACTTTCCTTAAACGGAAACCTTTTGGAGGATGTTTTACAACATCCTGACGGTTTTGTCATACCAAAACAAGAAAACAAGGTTTGCAAGTTAATTCAATCTATTTATGGATTGAAGCAAGCATTACGTTATTGGAACCAGCGTTTTGATGTAGTCATAATGGTATATGATTTAATTCAAAATGAACATGATTCTTGTGCATATAAGGAGGTTAGTGGGAGCACACTGACAGTGATTATCCTATATATAATGATAATATATCATTTCTTGGAAATGACATTCCCATAATACAATCGGTGAAAGCTTGGCTTTCATGAAAATTCTCCGTAGATTACTTGTGAGAGACAACCTTTATTCTAGGAATAAGGATATACTGGGATAGATCTAAATGTTGTTGGCACTCTCCGAGAACTCGTACATTGAAAAAATGTACGTGACCTGGTGTCTCATAGACTTTGAGCACATGGAGTCACAATCAAGGCAATCTAAGTGATGGTCACTAGATTGATGTAAAGAACATCCTTGAGTATCTTAGATGAACTAAGGATGCTTCCTTAAGCTATGGAGGATGAGAACTTAAAGTGACTGGGTTCACCATTGCAAGTTTCCAAACCGACAAAGACGACTGTAAGTCGCAATAAGAGTACTATATAGTTTGAATAACGAAACAGTGAGCTGGAAATCTTCCAAACAAGATATTGTTGCCGAATAAACAACAAAAGCGGAATATTGCTACAGCTGACGCAGTAATAGAAGCGATTTGGATCTATAATAATCCTAATTAGATTAAGAGTAGTTCTGTTAGCAGCTAAGCTATGCTACAGCACAAGCTAAAGAATTAATGGTCTCATCAACGATCCAAGTATGCACTTTAAGTATTTTATCTGATTCGTAAGATCATACATCGTGGCGATGTGATGATCGAATAAATCGCATCAGATGATAACATTTCAAATCCGCTGACGAAAGCTGTTTCTCAGCAGAAGTTTGAGCGACCCGTACATAGTTCAGGTGTAGGACACTTGAGTGATTGGCTATAGGCCAAGTGGGAGATTGTTGGACAATTATGACTCATAACATCACTATTTGTACAGAACATGGTGTTGTTGTACAAATTAACTATGTGACAAAGGAAATTGCTCTTTTATCATTTGTAATTGGATTACCAAGATACATAAATGATAAAAGTCCATATGATTAGTTCTGGATTAATAAGATATGAGACAGTATTAATCCACTATGGTTTAATCATTAAAATATCCCTAGTCGTAGTATTATCGAGATTGGACATCGATAATGCGGAATAGACTAGTATTGCACTTGTGCGCGTTGTGGGAGCATAACATCATAGTTCTAATATATTTGGGTATTGGATACTCATGCAAGTGTAATAGGAGGTTGTGTTTACCAATGGTACGGGAACAGCTTCGCTCTGGATAGACCCATCAGAATTCCATTGGTAGTATGACTATGTGTCTATCGAAGTCCGAACCAGGATAGGTGTATTTGGTCTTAACCTGAGACTTGCATCGCTAATACTTGCGACAATCAATATACTTTGGTTTTGGTCATCCAGAGCTTTAACATGTTTTGTGTACGCCTCTTCTGGGTATATTGAGAATCATAGTGTATTGGGTGTGATGTCAAGATGGAAGTATCACTTCAGTCATATGGAGATGATGATCACGTAGGATACGGAACTAGTACTCTTATGTACTGCAGTCATCGGGATAATATGACTAGGTCATGTTTATTCGATTATAGAGACTAGTTACCAGAGATCCGATATATGCTTCGTACGGGGGAGACACAATTCCAGCCCCAGACCTAGCATGTGACATCTGATACTGGATCGCAATACGCAATACTACGTATACTATGCCTGACACTGATTACATATTCCTTAAAAGAATATTTCTGGAGAATTGGGTAGGCACGGTGCTTTGCTAGAAGCCAACCATGTCTTGTAAATCGGTAAAAACGTATACGAGGTTCATACGTGTTCGGATAGTCCGACAACTAGATTTACTACCAACATATCCAGGGATCTCATAGGTTACTTCCCGATGATTCACCGATGACGTATGACTCGAACATAATTAATCTGAGATTAATTAGAAGAGAGAGAAAATTAATCTAGGATTAATTAGAAAGAAATTTTATCTGGGATAAAACACTAATTAGAAGAGAGAGAACGATTAATTTGGAATTAATCGATAAAATAATATATTCGATATATTAAATGAAATTAGATTTCAACGCGGAATTAAAATTGGATTTTAATTTGGGAAAACGAATTAGTTTAGAATTAATTCGCGAGTGACGTGAATAGTAATTTTGCTAGGCATAATTATTTAATTAAATTTGATTTAATTATGTCGCAACGGAAAATTCGTTAATTCGGAATTAGCGAACCCAAGCTCGGGATGTGTTACGGGCCCACTCAGATTTTGAATCAAGTGGGGCCCATATGTCACATCACCTAGTCAACTTTATCAACTTTTTGTTGATAGAAGTAGATGGGATTTAATGGTTGCTTGTTTCTTACACAAGCATTATTAAAATTGATGTGATCGTGACTTGTACCAATTTTTGGAAAATTGGTAAATGGTATTTGATTTTGGAAATCAAATAACAAAAAATAGATATACAACACATCTTCTTCCCTCTCTCTCTCCCACACGGCATTGTGCTAATTTTTCTCACCCAAATACTTTCCTTCTTGGCCGAGAATCAAGGAGGAAGATCAAGGAAATTTTATAGCAAAATTTCCAAAGCTAGCACTTAAAGGAGTCATTCAAAGGTGAAAGGGAGACTACTCCCACGAGTTTGGAACTCATTCAACAAGCTTGGAAGCTCAACATACAACAAAAACAAGGGCTTGGCCGAAACTCAAGGAGCAAATTTTTATTGTCTACACATCTACTTAGCTGATCAAAGTGAGTATTTCCGCCATCTTACTTTGCGTATTCACACATTTCATTTGCTTAATTTGATCTTGGTTTGACCTAGAAAACCCAACAGGTATGGCCTCCACATATATGTGTTTGCCATTGAAAGAAAGCATTGAATGCTTAATGACAAAGCCATTGTCTTTAGCTTAACATTTCTTATGCTTTGGTATGGCATTCACATTTTTGTGTTGGCCATTGCAAGAAAGTATTAGATGTTTATGACAAGGTTAGTTGGCTTGTGTAAGAGAATATAATCTCTACCATTTTCTCTCACTTCCTAAAGTTAACACTTTGCATTCATTCACACAATTGTTGTGAGAAAAGATTTGAGAGAAAATAGAGAGAGATCTAGCATTCACAAGTGTTGTGAAATTCTTAAAGCCAAACACCATTGTGACATCTTAAATCTCTAAATAGTTTAGAGGTTTAATCTTTGTGAGTGAAGCCCACACTTCAGTTTGTTGGTTTCGAGTCATAGTTCAGAAGATCGAGTGGTTGATCCAAGTGTTGGACACCAAAGGATTGATCTTGGCTACTACAACAAAGGGAGAAGGCAAAGAAAATTTTAAAGATCCATACCGGACCCGGTGCCACCACAAGCAACTTCCGCCGCGCTAAGGAAATTCATTTCCTACAGTTACAGACCCACCTACTATACTGCCTCTCACGAGATAATCCCGATAGCTAAACATATTTTCGTCCTCAACGGATGTCTAGCGTCGAAACCAAAGAACCTTCAAAGTAGTTGATACAACTCAAATCCGACCGTCTGAATAAATAATCTGAGCTAGACTCCAAGTGTGTGTGTGCCAAGGTTCTTTCGCAGCTTAATCCTTAAGTAAGCCAACTCGATGATTTTGTCTCGGAGAATTGGATCAGTGGGTCTAACCAACCGAGATGTCTTTACCATGCTATGCGATTGCTTCCTCGTACTCAATATGATATGGTTTTCTTTCTCTTTCGTCTCTTTTTTTTTCAACACACCTACCCTTTCAGGTAGCATTTCTCCTCGTGGTGGTCCTAATACTCACCCATGGGTAGCTTCACGCTTATCGGTTATAGGTGGTTTATTTTTCCTCTTCGGAGACTTTTTCTTCATTTCCAACCATATCACATATTGTAACACGAGCAAACCAGGATGGACATCTAAGCAAACATTCATTGATCCACCATCTCTTCAACTAGTCGTCTCGACGACTACTCAGGCTTCCACCTTTAAGATCATGTAATTAAGTGCCCACGAGTCTAGCCGAGATCAACCACTCAGAATACCGTATGAGAGCATATCTCGCACTTATCATTTCTAAGGTTTCACCCTACAGAAACCAATTTCATCACCAGACATATGTCTGACCATCAAGGACTTTTTTTTTCAGCCGCTGATAATATGGGCCTCGACCCTGGGATCCATTCCCGAAACTAACACTGATATGGGCCTCAACCTTGGGATTCATTTCCGACTGATACTGATGTGGGCCTCAACCCTGGGATTCATTCCCGAAACTGATACTGATGATGTGGGCTTCAACCCTGGGATCCATTCCCGAAACTGATACTGGTATGGGCCTCAACCCTGGGATCCATTCCCGAAACTGATACTGATATGGGCCTCAACCTTGGGATCCATTCCCGAAGCTGATACTGATGTGTTGCTGATTCTGGTTAGCTTACATTTCCCGCTTTCTCCTTCTTTTTGAAACCTATAAATACAAAACAGAACAAACACAAAAGGAATGCAAGTACGTTATGTGTATGCATGCATGAATGAATTTCCATTTCCCATGACTTTCTGGACTATGTAGGGTCCTGATCACTCTTTCTAATCTTAGTAGGATGCACCTTCTTGTTGAATGCTCGAGCCAACGTCTTCTGGTATAATTGCCTATGACATAAAGACTTTATTCTCTTTTCATCCAGTAATGCTAACTGTTCAAATCTCCATGAGGCCCATTCTTGTTCAGGTAACTCTACTTCTACTAATACCCGCATAGACTGTATCTCAACTTCCACTGGCAGTACTGCTTCCATCCCGTAGACCAAAGAGTAAGGCGTGGCTCCTATTGCTGTACTCACAGAAGTTCTGTACCCCCACAGGGTGTATGGTAGTTTGTCAGCCCAATCTTTGTAGTTTTTCGTCGTCTTGGCTAGTATCTTCTTTATCGTCTTATTGGCTACCTCGACTGCCTCATTCACTTGTGGTCGGTAAGGTGACTACTTGTAATGTCCTATCTCATACCTCTGTAGCATTGCCTTTGTTTCTCCTTGAAACTGGACTCTGTTGTCTATTACTACGTGATGCGGCATTCCATATCGGCATATGATATTCCGGGCTATGAATTTTGCCATCTGTTTTGCTGTGACGTTGCGAAATGACTCGACTTCCACCCACTTTGAAAAGTAGTCTACTGCCACTACTATGAAGCGATGTCCATTCGATGCATGCGGTTGAATTTCTCCGATTATATTAATTCCCCATGCTGAGAAAGGCCATGGCTCCGACAACCCGAGCAACTCTATGTAAGGAAAATGGTTCAAGTTACCGTGCTCTTGACAATCATGACAATGTTTTACCAGCTTCGTACAGTCAGCTTCCATGGTCGACCAGTAGAAACCTTGTCTCACTATCTTACGGGACAAGTTCAATTCGTTCATGTGCGGTCCACATACTTCGGCATGTACTTCTTCCATCACTTTCTAAGCCTCTTCCTTCCTCAGGCACTTCAGCTGGATGCCATTTGCTTGTCTCTTGTATAGTTCTCCTTTCAAACTCACATACTAAGAAGCTAACTTCTGAACGGCTATCTTGTCTTTCTTACTTGCTTCTTCTGGGAATTCCCCCCGTGTTCTAGATATCTCTGAATATCGTAATACCAAGTTTTCCCCATCGTCGACCTCTACTTCTAATATCCTTTCTATCTCGTAGATGGGTCTACCCCTGTGGTCAACACTAGGGGTCTCATCACCAACTTCTCTGGATTTTCCCAAGTTACGGCTAAGGTAGCTAACGTGTCGGCCATTTGATTTCTTCTCGCGGCATACTCAGCCATGACATCATCAAAACAAGGATATCATCACTCAACCTGTTCGGAGGTTCCTCACGCCTCTCATTCTCAAAGCCTCCCCCAGCGTGGGGCACAGCCATACTGGCCACAGTGGTGGTCAAAGCTTGTAACTGCTCGGTAACCTTAGTGAGACTAGTCTTCAGCTGATCCATATGAGATCCCTCGTTAACTGATGCGCTCATGTTCGCTAACAGCCTTTTGACGAGTCTTCCCTCTCCCTAACCCAACGGGTATCTATGGTATCTTTTAAACCGCATGTTACCATGTATGCGTACGATGCATTGAATATATAAGTCGTCCCATTATCATTTTAAAGCATTCAATCATACTATTACGAGGTGCAAACTTGTCCTAGTTGAAAAAGGCCCAACAGGTTTACACTTTTGCGATAATCATGGCTAAACAACTTCAAAGGATAAGGGGTCTAAACATAAAGTGGCCCATCGGCATTTTAGAAGCTTTTGGCCCAATTGTCATAAGAGCCGAGCTCGTCCCAGTTTAAATGGCCCAACAAGTTCACAACTCATGACGGAAGGTCCAACTGAATCCAAATGACGATAGTCCTAAACATAGGCATAAATGGATAGTCTCTATTGGCCATACAACTACAGTTTATATGCGGGTTTATAGGGGTATCGACAAAGGCTCTCGTCGGTGAAGGATTGCCCACAACTAGGTCTCTCCCCTCAAGGGTCCGAGCGACCAAATGAGCGCACCTTTTTTATACGCTAAGGTACATGCCAACGAGTTATGATACATGACTGACTGTTAGATGGATTTCCTATTGAAGATTCCCCAGAGGGAGGGTGGAGCGGACTCTTTTAAATACCCAAGCCTCTTAGGCTCTTATCGCCTTGGTGACAGGAAAAAACAACAAGTCCTCCAAATTAGTCTATCACAGTAAGTTTCGAGTAAATGATTATCTAGGTGCCTTCATAGCTTTTCCTTATAGAAAGGTAGTGAATGAAGGAAGACACCAGACCATTACCTAGCTCTATTAGTGCCTTTGATTAAACCCTTTCAACCCACTGTAGACACGGTTAACTAAAACAAAAATCGCAAACATTACAAGGCATTATTTCAGGGCCGATTCTCTATCCCCAGTGGAGTCGCCAGACTGTAGGACACAGAAATCGACGACGCTGTTCCAGGCTCGCAGCCCGGTTGGGAGTACGGAGTAGCCCGCGGGGGAACTAAACCGGAGAAATAAAATGGAGTCGCCACCCACTGTGAACTGGGAAATGATTTAAGGCCGCACTCACCCCTCGCAAGGAAGACCTCAAATCGTTGGGTTCAGAATGGTCCCTTACTTATGCCACTTGTAATGAATGGATTTGTGCAATAATCTAACCAAGTCTACGCAGCATACATATGCAAGATAACCTACATCTAAGTTCGCATACAACTATATCTAAGTTTGCATATAACCTATATCTAAGTTTGCATGAATAAAAGTAAGTTGAAATAACGGCAAGCACACAATCTCATGGACACATTAAATTGATGAATACGGAAACATAAATAAATAATCTATTTTCTAAACATAAACATTGAAGAGATATAATTAAGCTCCTAGTGCGAAAGAAACAACTAAATCATGCATAAAAATAACATACTAAACAACTAAATCATGCATAAAAATAACATGCTATTTCTAATAAATAACGAATAAACACAAGATTAGATGAAATGAAATATGTGCATTTCTCAAGCGGTACGTGGAATTGTATCCCAAGTTCAGACCGCACTACCGTCCATTCGGATTCAGCTACGAAATTTACGTCTGGGTTTCCATCCGATATACCATGAGAGATAGCACAAAATTATTCATCCTATGGCCACAACATATATAAATCAACAATACGCATGCGAAGAATTACTAATAAATAATTAAAAAATGAACGGGAATAAATAAAAGGTGCCCTCAGGTCTAACCTCTTAAGTCTCCTCTTGGAAGTGCGTTACACGGTTGTCGGAAGGGTTGATGCTCCGCAACTTTTTCGATTTACTGGTTCGTTGTTTTCCTTCATTGCCTCGCTGTTTTGGGCTGTTGTTTGCGGTATTTGGGGTGCAGTTTGGGGAATGTTTGTGCGGTAATTAAAGGGGTTTTGAGGTGCAGTTTATGCGGCAGTTCAAGGCAGTTTTCTGGGCCGTGTTTTGTGGTGAAAGAAGGTAGTTTTATGGGCAGTTTGTTGTTGAGTTTTCTAGGTCAAACCAAGATCATATTAAGCGATGAAAAGTTCAAATACATCAAAGTAAAGTTGCGGAAATACTCACTTTGATCGGCTTTGCGATACGAAGAACACAATAAATTTCTCCTCCATTGAAGCTCTCGGCCAAGCCCTCTTTGTGCTCCATGTGTTTCGGTCAAGGTCCCATTTGTGTGCTCCAAGCTCCAAGCTTTGTGAATGGATTCCATGCTCATGAATGGGTTTCCCTATCACCTTTGTAAGACCTATTGGATGTGCTAACATCTTGGAAAAAATTGCCACAAATCTTCCCATTTTCCTTCTTTAAATTCGGCCAAGCCTTAGAAGTTTTTAGAAGAAAAAACTGCTCTTTTACCGTGAGGGAGAGGGAGAGGGAGAGAGAAGAGATGATTTTTGTGTGTTGTGTTTGATTTCAAAAATCAAATACATATTACATTTTCCAAAAATTGTACAAGGCATTTAAGCCTTCCATCTACTCACATCACTCAAAAGTGACATCCTTCACATCACTCAAAGTTGATGTGACTTACATCACAAGAATGTCTAATGATGTGACGCGTGATATGACTTATGGGCCCCACTTGATTCTAAATGCGAGTGGTCCCGCAAACACCCCCGGGCTCAGGTTCGCTAATTCCGAATTAACGAATTTTCCGTTGCGACGTAATTAAACCAAATTTAATTAAATAATTATGTCTAGCATAATTATTATTCACATCGCTAGCGAATTAATTCTAAATTAACTCGTTCGCCCGAATTAAAATCTAATTTTAATTTCGCGTCGAAATCTAATTTCGTTTAATATATCGAATATATTATTTTATCGATTAATTCCAAATTAATCATTCTCTCTCTTTAAATAGTATTTTATCCCAGATAAAATATCTCCGTAATTAATCCCAGATTAATTTTCTCTCTCTTATAATTAATCCCAGATTAATTATGCTCAAGTCTTACGTCATCGGTGAATCTTCGGGAAGCAACCCATGAGATCCCCAGATATGTTGGCAGTAAATCCGGTCGTCGGACTATCCGAACATGTACGTACCTAGTACTACATTTTAACCGATTTACAAGACATGGTTGGCTTCTAGCAAAGCACCGTGCCTACCCAATTCTTCAGAAATATTTTTAAAGGAATATGTAATCTATATCAGGCGTAGTATACGTAGTATTGCGTATTACGATCCAGTATCGGATGTCACATGCTAGGCATGGGGCTGAAATTGTGTCTGCCCAGTACGAAGCACATATCGGATCTCTGGTAACTAGTCTCTATAATCGGATAATCATGACCTAGTCATATTATCCCGATAGCTGCAGCATATAAGAGCACCAGTTCCGTATCCTACATGACCATCATCTCCATATGACTGAAGTGAAACTTCCATCTTGACATCACACCCAATACACTACGATTCTCAATATACCTAGAAGAGGCGTACACAGAACCTGTTAAAGCCCTGGACGACCAAAACCAAAGCATATTGATTGTCACAAGTATTAGCGATGCAAGTCTTAGGTTAAGACCAAATACACCTACCCTGATTCGGACTTCCATAGACACATAGTCATACTACCAATGGAATTCTGATGGGTCTATCCATAGCGAAGCTGTTTCCGTACCATCGGTAAACACAACCTCCTATTACACTTACATGAATATCCAATACCCAAATATATGAGAACTATGCCGTTATGCTCCCACAACGCGCACAAGTGCAATACTAGTCTATTCCGCATTATCGATGTCCAATCTCGATAATAATCCTACTACGGATTTTTTAATGATTAAACTTTCATGGATTGATATTGTCTCATATCTTATCAATACAGAACTAATCATATGGACTTTTATCATTTATATATCCCGGTAATCCAATTACAAATGATAAAAGAGCAATTTCCTTTTGTCACATAGTTAATTTGTACAACAACATCATGTTCTGTACAAATAGTGATGCTATGGGTCATAATTGTCCAACATTTATGCGGTGATTTATGGGCAGTTTGCTGGGGTAATGTAGTGCAGTTGGTGCAGTGGAGAGCAGTGATTGTTGTGTGTGTACGTGGCTTATGGCCTGTGTGTGAGGGACGTGGATGTGAGGGCTGTGTGTGTATTCGTTGGCAGTTTGTACGTTGATGGCTTGTGTGGTATGGCTTCGAGAAAGAGTGAATGAGAGGATGAGGCCGTGTGAGTGTTTGATGGCTTATTTTGTCTAGTTGTGGGTAGTGCGTGAGTGGCTTCTAGTTTAGTTTTTATTTTGTTTTTGTGAGAGTGGTGCGTACATGGGAGAGGATTTAGGGTTTATTATTTTTGTCTTTGTGTGAGTGTGGAATGAGAGAGAGGGTAGAGAGAGAGAGGCTTGTTGTGAATGAGCTCTAGGGTTTATTTGTTGTGGAGTTGTCGTGAATGAGCTCTAGGGGTCTAAGAGCTTGGTTTGGGTATCGTTTTTTTTATAGGAGAGGGTTGAGGTTGTCCTTGTACGGGTAGGGAAAGTATCATGCAATTATGGAGGGTATCTTTAATTAGTATGTCACAAGGAAATGATCTCTCTAATTTAGGGAGATGATTGTTTTAGTTTAGGAAAGGGATTTATGGGATTTGATTTGATTTCTTTAATAAGGGAAGGTGATTTAATTTGATTTTATTTAATTTGGGAAGGTGATTTTAAATTTCAACATGTGTTTAATGTGTTAATTATTATTTTGGATGGGTTTGAATGGACTTGGGCGTGTGATTGGAAGGCTTGGGCGTGTGGTTTTTTCTTTTTGGTGGGCTTGGTGTGTAGCTTGTGGGGTTTTGGGCCGAGGATAAATTTTAAAACAGATATCCAATGAGCAAACCCGAAGTTAAGCAAAAAAATTAAGTCCAACAAGGTATTGATTTCTGAATTTTCCCTTCCGATGTCCGTTTCCCGCGACTTCCGCAACTTAAAGGGTAGTGCCTCCATACGAGGCTCATCATCGGGACTTATATGCAAAAATGCAGTGCCTACACCTGGATAGTTTCTTAATATTGAATTTTATTTAATTTAATTTTGAGTAATTTTATTTACTTATTTTTAAGTTTAAAATCATCACCATTTCAAATAAATTAATCAACCTGTTAGATACTAGTAATCATTTGACCTCATAAAATTAATAGATTAGGTATTAAGTCCTCATGGGATCGATACTTTTTATACTACTTGAACGATACGTGCGCTTGCGTTATACGCGTGTGATTACACCGGTCAAGTTTTTGGCGCCGTTGCCGGGGACTTATTATCTTTCACTATTAGTTTTGGGGTTAGATACGTTACTTGTATCTAATTTCTTTTTACTTATTGTTTTTTTTTCTTGTGTTTCAGGTTCTCAGAAACTACATGAGATGAACCATAAGCTTTGAACTCCAACCGCTTGACCCAGAAATTAAAAGAACCATCAGACAATTGAGAAGGGAAAGGCGAGAAGGCCAAAAAGCTTTAGTCAACATGGAATCTGAACCTTTGGAATTTGCACCACCAATACCCATTCGAGACAGAACCATTCCGGTGGTCGAGGGCTTCATTTCCTGTATTGTACTTCCTCCCTTACCAGCAAATGCGTGTGACATCAAAACATGCATTGAGATGATTCAGGAGTCAGTGCAGTTTGGGGGGAAAGCAACTGAAGATCCTAATACCCACATCAGCAACTTCCTGGAAGTTTGCGGCACTTTCAATTACAACCGAGAAGCTGAAGAAGCAATGAGACTGCGTGTTTTCCCATATACCTTGAAAGACATAGCAAAAGCTTGGCTACAGTCACTACCAGCAGGTTCCATCACAACTTGGAACACTCTAGCCACCAAATTTCTTGCAAAGTACTTTCCACAAGCCAAAACTGAAAAGATGAGGAATGATATCACATCCTTTGTGCAACAAGACTCGGAAACTCTCTACGAAGCTTGGGAAAGGCACAAAGATTTGCTATGGAAATGTCATCACCATGAGATTCCAAAATGGCTTCAAGTCCAAACTTTCTATAATGACTTTCTGGACTAATGAGAACCACAATTGACGCTGCTGTTTGAGGAGCTTTGATGGCAAAAGGAGAAGATCAAGCCTGGGACCTAATCGAAGAAATGGCCAACAACAATTCCTTGTGGCCAACAGAAAGGAGCATGATCCTAAGAATTTCAGGAATAAGTTGGAGCCAATACAATAGTCAACGCCAAGCTAGATCAGATATGCAAATTCATGGAGACTCTTACCACTGGATCCATAAGTTCACCATATGGAGGAGCACCAGAACCAAACCAACTTGAAGAAACAGTGAATTTTGTTAACAATTTCAACAAACAGGGGAACAATCCATATTCCAACACCTACAACCCACGGTGGAGGAATCATCAAATTTCTCATGGAACAACAATTTAGGGCAAAAGAATTATCCACCACCTGGATTCCAACAGCAACATAACAAGGGACATGAGCAGGTGAATGAACCAGGAATAACAGAAGTGCTGGCTCAGTTAAAAAAGTACGATGCTATGTTTCAGAGCCAATCTTATTCCATCAAAGCACTGGAGAATCAAATTGGACAACTAGCTAATGCTCAGAGATACAGACCGCCAGGAAATCTTCCCAACAACACAGAACCAAATCCAAGGAACCGAGGGAAGGAGCAATGTCAAGCCATTACTTTGAAAATTGGTACTGAGATCAACAAAGATGTTGGAATCAAGGAATCCATTGAAGAAGTTCCAAATGATGCAGTTCCACAGATGGAGGAAAAAGAAACAAAGGAAAAATATCAAATCACTCCACCTCCACATTTTCCACAGCGACTTCAGAAAAACAAGCTGGACAAGCAATTTGCTCGATTCCTTGAGGTGTTCAAAAAGTTGCATATCAACATTCCATTCGTAGAAGCCTTAGAAGAATACCCAGCTACGTCAAATTCATGAAAGACATTCTTTCATGAAAATGGAGATTGGGAGATTACGAGACAGTAGCATTGACGGAAGAGTGCAGTGCCATCATTCAGAGGAAACTTCCCCCAAAGTTGAAAGATCCTGGCAGTTTCACTGTCTCATGCACCATTGGAGAACATTATATCGGCAAAGCTTTATGTGACTTAGGTGCAAGTGTTAATTTGATGCCTTTTTCTATATACAGGAAACTGAAAATTGGAGAAGCAATGCCTACCTCAGTCTCTCTGCAACTTGCTGATCGAACGCTCACATTTCCAAGAGGTGTTGTTGAAGATGTGCTGGTCAAAGTCGACAAACTTATTCTCCCAGCAGATTTCATTATCCTTGACATGGAAGAAGACAAAGATGTACCTATCATCCTTGGAAGACCATTCTTGGCTATATGTAGAACTGTGATAGATATGTAAAAATGAGAACTAACCAGGAAAGTGCAGGACCAAGAAGTTACCCTCAATGTTTTCAAAGCCATGAAATTCCCAAGTTATGAAAATGAGGAAGAATGTTTCAGGATTGATGTTGTTGATAATATCGTTTATGATACTGATACAACTCCTACAGACAAACTTGAAGCTTACATCACCAACATGACTGACAGCGAGCTAGATTCTGAAATTATGGAATGTATCAACTACCTTGACAAGCCGTTTCATTTCAAAGCAACACCACAAGTGGAATGTTGGGAAGCGGCAGCGAGTGCGCAGCGGAAAAATAAATAAATTAAAATTATGATGTCGATTTCCCTTTGCCCAATACCCATTTGTTTTGATTATTCTACAAGCCTAGGCATGTTACTATATATTCTAAGTATAAAACTCATAAAAGATGCAAAGAACATAAACCTAAACATGCTAACTATCATAAGAACTCTAATTAAAACAAAGAAAGAAAAAGACTTACTTGAACCGAAGACTCCTCCAGTCCTCCCTCCAATCTACAAGCTTTTCTCGAACTCAGCAAGCTCTTCCACGTTCCAAAGAGCCACCCAAGTGTGTGACCTCCAAAGATGCACACAACAAAGCCAAAACTCAACGGCAAGACTACGCCTTGAGTGCACGGGTATTTTGCCCTTGGTGCTAGCCTAGGCAAATACCTCAAAACTTTTAACTCGAGGTTCCTCTAGTCAATTAGACTTAAGGATCCTCAAAATCAGTGGCTTACTCTTAAACTTTAGAGTTGCTCACTTATATAAACCCAATATATGAAAGGTTTGGTGCAAAAATTTGTGAAGAATTCTTTGGGTTTATATAGTGCTCCAAAGACAACAAAATTAATTAAGAATCCGATGTGGGATAAAAGCCAATTTAATCTTAGCCATTTGATCTTAATTTAGTGGTTTAATGAAATTATAAAACCCTAATAAGAGTTTGGGCCGAATTGGAATTCAAAAAAAATTACAAAATTAAATAAAAAAAATTTGTACTATTCACGCATTACGATTCACGTGAATAGTGCTTTTTTTATTCTATTTATTCCAATTCCCAAAGTGCCCCTATCATCATTCACCAATCCCTAAGCCACTATGGAACCTTATAAATGATCTGTTTAATAATTAAACACATTGAACCATTTATGAACAATTCCTACAACAATCATATATGCTGTTAAATATGTATTGTGCACTGTTAACCATTGATTTCAACTTTGTTGTGTGTGACCTTTTGGGTTCCCCTCAAGTTGGACAAGAAATGAATCGTGATAATTTAATCGAACATAAATTATCCTCCGATTAGATGGTCGTTCGATTTCAATGACCAAGGTTGACATCTATCAACATGCCAAGGCCCCCAAATGAGAAGGAAAGATATATATACCCATTCTGTATGCGATTTACATATGATGCGCTCCCTCGCCTCACTGTATCCCCACCTATTGACCTAGGGTACGGAAAATGTCTACCCATATGGTCAAAGGTATGATGTTGATAATGTCATGAATCATGTTAACCCAAGAATCTCACATGATTCTTCCGCTGTGGCCACAGTCTCAAGCACTGATCACACATATCAACCCGCGAACTGGAATACTACTCTTATAAGAAAATATTATTCGAGAGAGTGGCGATTCTCTGTTGTATCTTTACAAACTTCATGTGTTTCAACAAATGACCCAATCATACCCTTATGACCAGATCTTTTGAACCGGGGAAGGAGAATGTCAAAGTTATTTGATCCACACATAAGATTGTAAAGACCTCAAGTCTAAGGACTAGTCATATAATCGACACATGAAAGTTCTCACAGACATGGGATAAACACTCCATATGAAAACTTTCGGCAGTCAGTTCAATGGACACGAGCAACTCATGCATCCATGTGATACACCAAGCGGACGGATCTCCGCTAGTAGCCTATGAGATCGGCTACCCCACTTAAGGGCGGATCATATCATCATGCTAGTCTCTCCGCTTTGTGAACGCCCAGATTATTCACAAAACTATGACTATGAACATTTAAGAGTAATGATTCTCATAAGGCGTTGAAGCCATCTTCTTATTACTCCAAGGGCTTTATTACAGTGTTGATGATTCATATAAGTTATGTAAGACACGTATAATAAAGATTTCCATTTTATTAATTAATGAAAATATTACAAATACATGTACATATAGCTCATCCACAAGTTGGGTATAGGGTATATCCCTAACAATCTCCCACATGCACTATATCTAACTAGTATGAATCTGGACACCATACTCTCGGGTGTGTCTATCATGCTTTTGTTGAGTCAACCCTTTAGTCAGAGAATCTGCAAGATTATCTTCTGTGGGTATTTTCTCTATAATAACTTCTTTTCTCTAAAAAATCTCCCTGATGGGATGAAATCTCCTGAGTACATGTTTGGATTTATGGTGGGATCTTGGTTCCTTTGATTGAGAAATGGCGCCCGTGTTGTCACAATACATCGTGATGCCATTCTTTATCGCGGGAAGCACTTCCAGTTCCGGATGAACTTCTTTATCCAGACTGATTCTTTAGCTGCCTCAGATGCTGCAATATACTTGGCTTCAGTGGTGGAGTCCGTTGTAGTTGACTGCTTTGAGCTTTTCCAACTTACAACACCGCCATTCAAAGTAAACAGATATCTTGTTTGCGATATGCTGTCATCCCTATCGGTCCGAAAGCTCGCATCACAGTAACCGATGACTTTCATCTCAGAACAATCTCTGTATGTCAAAAACACATCCTTAGTTCTTCTTAGATACTTGAGGATTATTTTGACAGCTGCCCAATGTTGCTCACCAGGATTTGTCTGATACCTGCTCGTTATGCTAAGAGCATAAGAGACATCAGGTCTTGTACATAGTATGGCGTACATGATCAATCCTATTTCTGAAGCATAAGAGATCTTACTCATACGCTCTCTATCTGAAGGAGTATGTGGACATTGCTCCTTAGATAATTTGATTCCATGATAAGTAGGTAAATTACCTCTTTTGGAATCATGCATTTTGAATCTTTTCAAAACTTTATCTATGTACGTAGATTGAGAAAGTCCTAACAACCTCTTAGATCTATCACAGTAGATCTTAATACCGAGGATTTAGGCTACTGTAGGAAACTCTTTCCTAACGCAGCGGAAGCGGCTTAGGCACACGGATCGGACTTCAAAATTTTTTCTACTTTCCCCTTCCTTTAGCCGAATGGAACCAGCAACTCTACTGAAATTTTGCTTCTGTTTCGGACAAGATTTCAGCCACGGAATGCTCCCGAAACAGTCCCCGAACAACCTCCGAACTGCAGTGAAATAATTTACTGTTTTGGACCTGTTATACAACGGAACTGTACACAAATCAGCCCCTGATTTGCGTGAACTGCAAGGATGTTTTATGTCTGATTTTTCACTCAAGATACAGCCATAATACAGCCCTAAATGGTTCCCTAGGTGTTTCCCAAAATCCCGAATTAAAACGAAACAAACCGAGCCCGAATTAATTATATGATTCACGGCAATGGACAATAAAATACTCCCACTGCCGTGAGATAGAGAAAATGAGAATAATTATATTGGTTCAACGCCACAAGGTCTTCCGAGCTATGTCTCACAACCAACAGAAAGTAGTGTGGGCTACACATACAAAATAAATCCCTAAATAATTTAGAGATTTAATCACACTTAATATATTTTTCTTATTTTTTTTCTTCAATGGAATCTCTTAACTTTTGAGAGAATGGTGAAGAAGAAGAAGGTGTATAGGGTTGCAAGAATGAGATCCAGACAAAAAGAAAATCAAATTTCCTTTTTATACTTAGGTCAATTGTTTCCAAAAACAAAACAAGCTCTCTCATCCCTCTTTGGTGAAAATCGGCCAAGGCTATGAATTTGTAACATCAAATTTTTAATTACCATTATTAAAAATATGTTATAAAATTGAATAAGCAATTAACCATATTTAAAGTCATAACTTCCAATATTAATGCTAAGGATTATTTTGTTTCCAAAACAAACAAATCCATTCCCTTTTCAAGCCTTGTAATTTTCGGTCATGGCATATATTATTTTATTAATTTTGTAACAAATGTATTAGCTTTCCATAAAGCCAAAGATGTTACAAAATCAAAAGGTTTAATGCCATTATTGATTTGTAACTTCCAAAATAAATCAAGTGTTTCCAAAACCTTTTAATTTGGAAATTTCAACATTAGCCTTACTTTAAATTATATCAATATAATTTAAATAATTAATAATAAATAATTATCATATAGTCATTTATTCTAAAAATCATACATTAACTTTTAATATACAGTTCCAAGTGTACATTATTATATTATTAATCATATTAATAATATTTATTCTTTTTTAAGTATATAATTGGACTATCCAATTATACTAAATCTGCTATAGTATATTGAGCTAGCACGGGGACCAAATGGACCTACTACGGCCGAGCTCCAATAATCTCGAAATATTAATTAAAACTCTTAATTAAATATTCTGAATTATTAACTTCGGGTTATTCCACTAAAAACCGAAGTTGCACTCTCATTGCCGTAGATGATATATTAAGCTGAACCAAGTCGGTGTCCATCGATATAGTCATTACATATCGATTTGACCATTCACGAGTATCTCATAATTAGAGTCGGGTCATAATGTCCGTTATACCCCTTTAATTATTTTTACCTTAAGTACCATTGATTCTCTAATGAACGATTTATTCATAACTATTATGAATTTTAATCTTTCTATTCGTAATAGAAAGACTTGAGCGCTCAAATTGTTCAAGCACCAAATCAACCCTTAAGAAAGATACTCCTCTACTTCTCGTAAGAATGAGTGAACTCCATGTCTATGTAAAACGTTCCCAGCTACAAAACAGACCATGCCCCCAAAATACGTAGTTATTGGCCGGGATTGCTACACCAACCTCACCTTTGTAAATCAAAGGACATGGCCTCCCATGCAGGAGTTCGTAGTACACTCAGGATTAAAATCAAACCATATATGACCATCTAGTAGATCGAAATGACTTTCTTAGTTTAACAGATATTATAAGAATGTCATTTCCATCTGGGTCCAGTCCTATATGATCGCATCATACAAGGTGCCTCCATTCTCATGTCTCTACATGGACGATCCGGATCAAGATCGCCTTACAAATATAGAATGGACCGCAGCTATAGGTAAACCACAAACAAAGTACCCGCTTTGTTTGCTCTCTTTGGACTGTTTAAGATTACTAACTTCAGACTTAAATCCTCTTGTGTATGACACTCATACACTAAGTCTGAAGGCAATAAGTAATCTAGGGTATTTAAGATGATATATAATATGCAAAAATTAAACAAACAATTTGATAAATGAATAATGCATCATTTTATTTCAAAACACATAAAACCGTTTACATCACATGTAGCTCTAGGGCATACATTCCAACAATCTCCCACTTTCCCTAGAGTAAATGGGACATGTCACGTAATCCTAGACCATCTAGGTGACCTTCAAAAACTTTAGCCGGCACGGTCTTTGTAAACGGATCAGCCATGTGTTGAGTTTATTCTAAGGTCCCAAGATCAAACAAGACATGAAAACATGCGTGAATACACCAATGAAGATAGCGGAATACTTACATTGATCGGTTAGTCGATTTGAAGACGAATCATGCCCAAAAACGCACTGCCTTGGTAAGCTTACTGCATGCAGTCCACTGCCTCCAAAAATAGAATTTTGAGATGAGAAACGCAGCTTCTAGCTTCGTTGGATGGATCTCGGCTCATGGTCGAACCTCCCTACCACCTTCGCAAGACTCGTAGTGTGCTAGCACTTGAATTTTCACCATGAAAATCCAACCCTTGCTTCCCTAAAGTCACGCCTGAATTGGTTCCAAACCAGTAACATTTTCATTTTTTGGGCGTGAGGAGAGGAGAGAATTTGAGAGAGATGATCTTGTATTATTTTTTTAAAAAAAAATGATTTACCAAAAATCAATTTATATTTATGCCATAAAATTTATTAAATTGATAATATTTTATGACACAAATCATGCAATGGTTTAGAGTGTCAAACACTCAAACTCCATGCAAGACCATTGAGTGTATTGTACACAATCTTCATGCAATGCATTAGAATAAAATAATGCATAATATGACATGTGTCATGTGGGCCCCACACGTTTTCAAATGAAAGTGGGCCCACGTGCACTCACGCGTTCGGGTTCGATATTTCCGAAATACCGAGCTTACGTCGCGACGTTAATAAAATAGAATTTAAATAAATAATTGCGCCTAGCGAAATTATTATTTACGTCGCTAACGAATTAATTCTAAATTAACTCGTTTGCCCGAATTAAAATCTAATTTTAATTCCGCGTCGAAATCTAATTTCGTTTAATATATCGAATATATTAATTTACCGATTAATTCCAAATTAATCGTTATCTCTCTCTAGACGATATTTTATCTTAGAAAAATATCTCCGTAATTAATCCTAGATTAATTTTCTCTCTCTTCTGTATAATCCCAGATTATTCAAGAGTGCGAGTTGTGCGTCATCGGTGGATTATCGGGAAGCGACCCATGAGATCCCCGGATAATCTGGCAGTAAATACGGTCGTCGGAGTATCCGAATCACGTACGTACCAAGTACTACGTTCTATCTAAAGAAACTAAACCGATTTACGAGACAAGGTCGACTCCTAGCAAAGCACCAAGTCTACCTAATTCTCCGGACATATCCATTAAAGAATATTAAGATCTGTATCAAGCGTAGTATACTAATGTATTGTGCATATCGGCCCAGTATCGGATAGTCACGTGCTAGGGCTGGGGCTGGATAAGTGTCTGCCCCGTCCGAAACACATATCGGATGTCTGGTAACTAGTCTCTATAATCGGATATTCATGACCTGGTCATAATATCACGATTGGATCCGCATCACTGAAGAGCACTAATACCGTATCCTGCGTGACATCATCTCCATTATGACTGGAGTGACACTTCCGTCTTGATATCACATCCAATACACTACGATTCTCTGATAAACCCAGAAGTGGTGTACACAGAACCAGTTAAGATCCCCCACCACCAAAACCAAAGTTTACCGATTGTCGTAAGTATTAGCGATGTAAGTCTCAGGTTAAGACTATACACACCTACCTTGATTTCGGCCTCCCATAGACACCTAGTCATAATACCAATGGGATTCCGAAGGGTCTATCCAGAGCGAAGCTGTTTCCCGTACCATCGGTGAAACACGACCTCCTATCGCACTTGCACAAGTATCCAATACTTATATATATGAGAACTATGCTGTTGTGCCCTCACAACGCGCACAAGTGCAATACTAGCCTATTCCGCATTATCGATGTCCAGTCTCGATAATACTACGGCTAGGGATATTTAATGATTAATCCTTCGTGGACTGATACTGTCTCATATCATCTCAATCCAGGAACTAATCATAGGGACCTCTCTTCATTTATATATCTATGGTGATCTAATCACAAATGATGAGAGTGCAATTTCCTTGTCACATAGTTAATTTGCTACAACAACACAATGATCTGTGCAAATAGTGACGCTATGGGTCATTTTGTCCAACAATCTCCCACTTGGCACATAGCCAGTCACTCGAGTGTCTAACTCCCGAACTATGTACAATTCGCTCAAATTTCTGAGGAAAGGTTTTCGTCAGCGGATTTGCTTAATTATCGTCTGACGCGATTTACACGATCATCACATCGCCACGATGTATGATCCGAACGAATCAGATGATATAGAAGTATATATCTGGATCGTTGATGAGACCTTTAATTCTTTAGCCTGTGCTGACGCCTAGCTCAGCTGCTAACAGAATTATATCTAATCTAATTAGATTTATTATCGATCCAAATGGCTTCTATTGCTGCCTCAGCTGCAGCAATAATCCACATTTGTTGTTTATTCGGCAGCAGTTATCTTGCTCGGAATATTTCCAGCTCACTGTCCCGTTATTCAAACTTTATAGTACCGTAGTATTTAATCGTTTTGGAAACTTGCAGTAGTGATCCCAGTCATTTCAAGTTCTCCTTCTCCATAGTTTAAGACAACATCTTTAGTTCTCTAAGATACTAACAGATGTCCTTAAATTCAATCCAGTGACTATCACTTGGATTGACCTGATTGTGACTCCATATGCTCGAAGCGTATAAGACACCAATACAAGTACATTTTAAATGTACAATTTCCCAGAGAGTGTTAACAACTCCAAATCTATCCCAGTAGATCTTTATTCCCTGAATAAAGGTTGTTACTCCCCAGAATTCTACGGAGAATTTCTATTGAAAGAATATCTATGAAAGCCAAGCTTTCACCAATTGCTTTATTGGGAATTTCATTGTCAGTGCCTCTCCCACTAACCTTTTTATATACACAAGAATTATTTCGTTTTGAGTTAAATCATAACCATTATGATTATTTCAAAACGTCAGTTCCAAGAACCTTATGCTTGCATTGATCCAAACATGGATCGAATAACCCGCAAACCTTGTTTGTCGGTTATACAAAATCGTCAGGATGTTGTAAACATCCTCCAAAAGGTTTCCTTTTCAGGAAAGCGATTTTGATTTGTAACTGACATATTTCATAAATGAAATATACAGTTATCAACAAGCATCTTCAAAATGGACTTACCATGGCAACAGGTAAAAGGTTGAACCGTTATTAACACAATGTTGATAACGATACCTTTCCGTCAAAAGCCTAGCTTTGTACGTTGGTATGTTGCCATCCATGTATGTCTTCCTTGAAGACGTATAATGTACCAATAGGCACAATGCTTTGTGGTACAACAACTAGTATCCATAATAGTCGTTATACATGGAATCCATTTCGGACTCATGGCACTTTGCCATAACAGGGAGTCGATACCTCGTATCACTTCCTCAAAACGTAGTCGGTGGATATACCTTCATAAGATTGACATCTTAATGAGGTTAGATCAGAAACCCATACCCTAGGTTGTTTTCTGACTCTATCTGATCTACCCGATTTCTTGTGTATTTGAAGATTAATGGTACAGATTCATCATAGATGAATTGTTTGTGTCCATTAAGGACGTGCGTGCTAATAGTATTTACTCCGATTTTCATTGAGTATCACTATCCTCCCCACTGACCACTGCATATCGGTATTCCTCTCAGGAAAACCGCATGGTGAGCAACAATCACATTGTTCCGTGTGGGATTTATAAGTACTATACTTATGGTTTCCCTTAGGATAACCTATATTGGCACTAATCCAATTTGGGTTCTTAGTTTGGTATCATCCAAACCTTATGCCTGGCATACCCAAATTATCAGGAATGAGAAACCTCGTTTCTTTTCTGTTCATATCCTATATGATATCTGTCAAACAGATTTACATGGAACCTTATTCCAAATAAGTTTTGCACTGTTAATACATATCCTGTTGAAGGAAACAGTAGCTCAGAGCGACTCGCGAAAAACCTAATCATGTCCAACAAAACTTGGTTTTTAGTTCTGACACATCATCAATTGACGTGTCTCGGGAGGAGTCCTCATATGAAAGACTACCGTACTCTTTCATGTACATATGAAACTTACTGCTTAAGTATTTACCAATACGGTCTTACCGTAGCGGTATAATACTACAGCCGATCTGTTTGTATACTTCGTGTCGAAACTCAAAGTTTCGTATTTGTGTTCTTCAAAAGAAACACATAACCATAACGTGATGCACATCCGTTAAGGTCACGAAATATTCATGTTCACATCTAGCCTAGCTAGATATGGGCCCACTTACTTCACCATGAATAGGGCTAACAGATCGGTGGCCCTTTTACTATTACCAAGTAAATAGTATTGTAGGTATTTTACCTAATAAACTAGATTCGTAGACCTTTTGAATAGTCAAATCAGTCCTAGTATCCACTCTTCAAAAGTGTGGATATACGAGTCTTGTTTAATTGTGGGATTACTTGTTGTTTCCTTTCTTTTGAGTGCTAGGTGAGCTCTTGAGGGCCATGAGTATGTGATACATATTTAGATGTGTATATGATACCGTGGATTGGCACTAGAGCAAGTGGGAGGAATTAGGGTTGGTGCTCGGAGTGTAAATCCAGATCATATTTATGTCCGATTTATGAATACAAACAATTCATTTTTCCATAATATTACTTATTTAATGGTAGCACCTCTTGTCTTTTATATACATATTCGATCTAATTACGATTAAATATCTAATTATGATTAGATTGAAACTAAATCTGATTTAGTGATACGTGTATATTAGACAAAAATCCTAGGATTAACAATGTAGTGCGCAGTTACAATGTAGTTTGTAATTGGCATTGGGAAGCGTCACTATAAGTTGTATATCCATAAATAAAGTTCCTAGTCAAGATTTACTAACACGGGTCGGTTAATAAAATCTGCTGAAACCAGTACATGTCGTATATCGTCACTTGGTCCGATAGTTTATCCCAATGAACCATGAGTCTCGAGAGACTCGTATAGACATATAGGTGTTTATTTGATAAACACTGAACGACTCACTGAAGATTTCCTAATAGATGGTACACAACAACATCAATAGGAATCTTCTCGATATGAGCGAGCATAGTGGTCCTTCGACTTGAGATACCACAGTCGATATATGAGTTTTCCTCCACACTTTGATGATAGTCACGTAACCGATCTATTTAGATCAGACCTCTGCCTATTCATTGGGTGTGGACTGATGCTCATGATATACAGTGCGTATCAAGATAGAATTCATCAGTCCTGTGTACAAGGCATAGGTATCCTACACGTGTTTGCGATCTAGTAAATCCATGGTCGTGGTATAACTTCGGAAGCAAGTTCCGAGTGTTATTTTAGAGATCATAAATTTTAAAGTCGACTATATTATACCATAAGGATTTGACGTTCTTATCTATATCCTAGGTATAATATAGATAGCCTGTGATAGATGGATTATACATATGCAATTGCCTCGACTTCCATAGTTTAGCGAGATTATCCGTGGTCGTCATAATTTACGAGTGGGTGAATTATGGACACGAAATTGGATTTCGTGAGGGATAAACCTAAACATAGAGAGTCCCACAATATGAAGTGTACTCATTGAGCACTTGGGCAACGTGTTATGAATAGTATAGATTTTTGTAATATTTCACCGGATTAAATGAGTTAATTTGAGTCGTTTAAACGGTTAAACGAAAATACATGCATTATGAGCATTTCGGTTATTGATAATTAATGTGTATTTGTATTTGATACAAAAATTTGATTTGATACATATTAATTATTTGTCAAATGAGATTTTGACACATGCCATTAATATATAGATTTGTTATTTAATGTAAATAAAATACATATATAATAATAATCGCATTAATTAATTATTTAGATGTTTAAATGTTAAATATCTAGATAATTAAATTATTTTCAATATACATAATTGTTATGCAATATGTTTGATTATTATTGGTTACATGTGGCATGGTTTTATTAATCTTAAAGTTTACAAATTGGATTTGTCAACTTAAAGGTTATTATTATTTAATTAGATTAAAAAATGACCAAATGACCAAATGCCCTTCTTTACTTCTTCCCTAAGTCGATTTACCCTTGTTATTAAGGTTGAAAAATTTTGTTTTCTTCTTCATTTTTAAGACTCCATGGTCGAACCCATCTCCAGAAAAAGCTCTCAAAATTTTCTTGAAGAAATAAGGGAAGAAAGTGAAGAAATTCAAGAAAAACGTTAGGGAAATTCCAAGATTTGGAGGTAATCTTCAATAATCATAAACTTAGAAAGCTTGTTTCTTTCTTGAATATCTATAATAGTTCTAGGGTTTCTTCTTCTTCCTTTCTTATATGTTGGGGTTTTTTGAATTGGAGGATGGATTTGGAGGCTAGATGCATATGTGAAGTTGGATTGGATGATATTAGTGTAATATTGATTCAATTTTGTCATTCGATGACTTGTTTCCATTCTAGAGTGTTATGACCACTCTTGTTGTTGGACCAATGACCCATAGCGTCTGTTTGTCATTGTGTGTACAAATTACAACTCATCTCGATTTCGTATGCACAGACATCTTGGTTGTCTTGTAGCAAATTGATTACATGTGACAAAGGAATGCCCTATATTGATATACATAGATGAAATGATAGAGGGTCCCTATGATTAATTCCTGGATTGAGAATGATTGAGACAGTATCAATCCCCGAAGGTTTAATCATTAAATATCCCTAGCCGGAGTATTATCTAGACTAGACATCGATAATGCAGAATAGGCTAGTATTGTACTTGTGTGCGTTGTGAGGGCACAACGACATAGTTCTCATATATATAAGTATTGGATACTTATGCAAGTGCGATAAGAGGTCGTGTTTCACCGATAGTACGGAAACAGCTTCGCTCTGGATAGACCCCCTCGGAATCCAATTGGTATTATGACTATGTGTCTATGGGAGGCCGAAATCAAGGTAGGTGTGTATAGTCTTAACCTGAGACTTACATCGCTAATACTTGCGATAATCGGTAGACTTTGGTCTTGGTGGTACAGGCTTTAACCGGTTCTGCGTACACCACTTCTGGGTTTATCAGAGAGTCGTAGTGTATTATGTGTGATGTCGAGATGGAAGTATCACTTCAGTCATAGTGGAGATGATGTCACGCGGGATACAGTACTAGTGCTCTTGAGTGATGCGCATCCAATCGGGATATTGTGACCAGTCATGAATATCCGATTATAGAGACTATGTTACCAGACATCCGATATGTGTTTCGGATGGGGCTGACTCTTATCCAGCCCCAGCCCTAGCACGTGACTATCCGATACTGGGCCGATATGCACAATACAATGGTATACTACTACGCTTGATACAGATCTTAATATTCTTAGATGAATATGACCGGAGAATTTGGTAGACATCGTGCTTTGCTAGGAGCCGACCTTGTCTCGTAAATCGGTAGAACGTAGTACTTGGTACGTACGTGATTCAGATACCCCGACCGACACGATACTACTGCCAACGTATCCGAGATCTCATGGGTCGCTTCCCGATAATGCACCGATGACGTATAACTCGCACTCATTAATAATCTGGGATTATATAGAAGAAAGAGAAAATTAATCTGGGATTAATTACGGAGATATTTTATCTGGGATAAAATATCGTCTAAAGAGAAATTGATTAATTTAGAATTAATCGGTAAATTAATATATTCGATATATTAAACGAAATTACATTTCGACGCGGAATTAAAATTAGATTTTAATTCGGGCGAACGAATTAATTTAGAATTAATTCGTTAGCGACGTGAATAGTGAATTCACTAGGCGTAATCATTTAATTACGACGCGATGGAAAATTCACTAATTGAGAATTAGCGAACCCGAGCCCGAGTGTGATTGCGAGCGCATTCGTATTTCGAATTCGAGTGCGGCGACGCAAGTCACATCAAGCATCAAATCAATCGTCACATCAAGCGTCAAATCAAAAGTCGCTTTGAGTGATTGATTGATTGATTGATTGATTGATGGATGGATTGATGGATTGACTTGCATCACATCACTTTATTAAAGTGACATGTGAATAGTGATGCAAGTGGGTGGAATAGTAATCTTGATGGATGTGTAATTGATTTACATAGATTTTATTGGATAAATAAATGGAAAAGGCTTATTATTTTTTGGAAAAATATATAAGTCATTCTTGTAAATCATTTATACAATTAATCCATTTACACCTTTTAGTTTTCTTCCTTCTCTCTCACGCCCTTGGGGCTTCTCTTCTCTTCACTGCACAGCTCACAGGCGTGAGCTTTGGGGAGGCAATAAGTGGATTTTTCATGGACAAATCCAAGTGCTAGCACACTTGCGACTATTGCGAAGGTGTTAGGGAGGTTCACCCATGAGGTGGGACTCATCCGACGGAGTTTGGAGCTTCGAAATGAGACCCGAATTAGCTCAACCAGTGAGCAAATCTGCACAGTGGCGTGAGCAAGGCAGTGGGCTTTATGGCTTGATTCGTCTTCAAATCGACATAACCGATCAATGTAAGTATTCTGCTATCTTCGTTGGTGTATTCGCACATTAATTTCATGTCTTGTTTGATCTTGGGACCTAGATAATAACCAACAATGGCATCAAGAGCTATAAGTTCATGCATGAAATTGTAGGGCTTAAAATTTTGGGTAATGTTTGTTGAGCATGATTTGAATAAATGATTATTTAAGTATGCTTATAACATGTTTAATTTCATTTTGGTTGGACTAATTTGTTGAAAAATGATTTGGAATTATTTTCCCCAATATTTGACCTTGGCCGAATGTGAATGTGATTTTGGGTTCTTGGAAATTTTTGATTTTTAATTCATTTGATGAGTTAGAATCATTTAGGTTGATGTTAATTTGAATCGAATTGGATTGGATTTCGAATTGGCAAAAACCCCAAAATTCTATGTTGGCCGAATGGTTTGATTGCCCTAATGTCTTGGTAATTTTGATTTTGTGACATTGGATGTGTATGAAATCAAATTGGATGGTGATTTGATGTCGATTGTGGGTTCGATTGGATTGAAACCAAATCGGACACAAAATCCATCCTTTGGCCGAGAGCATTAAAGCATGTAATGGGTTTGATTTTTCAATTGTGTGTTGGACATATAATAATGAATTGAGTATGATTAATTGGACTAATTTAGTGTTTTGGAAATGTTGATTTTGTTGATTAATCATGTAATGCACTTTAGGTAATTAAATTACGAAATTGGATTCATGAAATTTAATTATTTAGGCTTAAATTGGATTTGGTCTTCTAATGTTGTATTTGGGCCTATTGGGCTTGATTTATCAAGTTTGGTTTAGGCCAAGTGGATTGGATCCAATTGGGCCCAAACCTTAACCATAAAGCCCAAATGCGACTAATGAACCTTTAAAGTTCAATTGGGCCTAATGGGCCAAGATTGATTTATGGGCTTATGGGGTAAATCCCGGATTGGACTTTGGTTACGGTTTGACCGAGTTGACAAAAGTCCACGCCTTAGAAATCAATTAAAATCCCAATGGACTTTAATTGAATTGACGTTGGACGTTAATCGGTCTTTGAGACGCGTTACGATTAAATTTGGCATTAAATCGTAAAAGGTTTATTAATAAAGTGTAATGTTTAATTTGGAATTGAATAGTGAATTAGTATTAAATACATGTTAAATTTGATTTAATGATGTAGTTTAATTTAATTCATGAATTCGTACTTTGAGTACTTATTCGTAAAAACGAGTTTGACTCGAACAAATTAAATCGTTGTTTGACATTGGATGATCACTTAATTATCAGATTAATTAATTTGATTAGATTGATTGATAGCATGCTTATGTGTGTGAATACGTGGTGTTTGTATGTATAATGTATATCAGATGGATATTAGATGGGTGGGCAATTTTAGAAATTGTTGTAATAAATTCGATTTATTAAATTGGACCTGTGTGTCCAGCCTTATCACCTTCATTCTCTTGTATTCTATTCTCACCTATTCCCCTCT
>SKCR01014434.1:0-52262 GCA_019454045.1 Zanthoxylum bungeanum
TGTTCAAATACTATTACCACCTTTATGGCTGGTCGGACTTAATTTGACTTAATAAAGAATAACCGCCTTTATGGCTGGTCGTGTAATATCATGTTAATTTCTGTATTATATAAGGGAGATATCTAAATTATAATAGTAAAAGTGGATCCCCAACCCCCCCCAGCATTTTATTTTTATTCTAGGGAAGTGATGAAACACAATATACACACACTTAATAATTGATTTTCTTTTTATAGGTAGTTCTTTAGTTTGTTTATTGAGTCTTAAGCTTAATGCGTCTTGTTAACTGGCAATTAATAAGATTGATGAGGTAAATCTAAAATGAACTAGACATAGGGATTTTAGGTTTCAGCCTTAGATTCAATAGCCCACGATCTTCCTTGAGGATAGATAACCCTTTAATAGATTTCCTTACGGATATGAATATACCTGTCGGGCGGGGGTAGCCATAATTGGAACTTAAACTTAATGAATCCAGGTAATGTGGTTGACATAGACATATGGTTCAATTGGGTTATACTGGGTATTTGCGTCTGACCATCGGAAGATGCTTTTGCATATTTTCGTGTTCCAGGTTAGCAAACTGAATTAGTGCACATAAATAAGAGAATCAATTCATCCTTTTAACAGTATTGTGTGGAGTCACGACCCTAGATCTTTTGAGTCTGTTTTTTATTTTCCTTAGTATTTTTCTTTTGTTTTATTTTATTTTTATTAAGCCAATCCACATTCAACCAATCAAGCAATCAATTCCCTTCTCCCTATAATTAGATACCTGTAAATAAATAGATTTAATAATTAATAACAACAGTAGGAATTAAGTCCTTGTGGGATCGATATTTTATACTACTTGAACGATACGTGGGCTTGCGTTATACGCGTGTGTTTGCACCGGTCAATGGGTCTATGTGCTCTATCACAGAATAAAATAGAGCTAAGGTTTCATTTCCTCATGCTCTATAAAGGTTCACTATTTTTCCAAAAGTGTGAACAATTCTCACAATCAAGAATTTGAGTTTGTAAGGAATAGAAGTCCTTAGTGCAATAAAACTAGTAAATCTTATCAATTCTACTGCTATCATGGAGTCTAAATCAAGTATGAATTTTGACTCAACTAAAATTTATAAAGTTTGTGTTCTATGTTATTGTGCTATAAAGTTTGTATTGTGTTCTTTGAACATCTAACATAGACATCCACCTCACTCAAAGGATTCGGTTGTATAAGATTAATGTCACTATGAATAGTCAAGTTCCTAGTGACTCTTGGCCAGGGCTCATAAGAGAAGACGATGATGTTAGAGTTCGTGGTAATCAAGGAGGAGAGCCCATACCAATTGTTACTTGGATGCTTTATCTTTCGAATTAGCAAATTAGTAATATCGAACCAATATCTGGCCCTCAAATAAATAGTGAATGGATTAGTAAGGCTGGTCAAAGGCGACCTGACGATCGCAAGAAGCTGCTAAACAACTGTAGCTAAAGAAACCATGCTTGTCACCTTATTGACCATGTAAGCAGATTAACAAAATGAAAGAGGAGAACATAAAATTGCTATGAAAGATTTAGATGATACTATAAATCTTTCTTTTTTAATTGCTTTAAGAATTAAAAAAGTAATTTTTTATGTTTTATTTTTTTAATCTCTCATTACAAAATCTTATCTCAACTAAAACCAAACCTCTTTAAGGTCTGCGAGAAGTGAGCAATTAAGAAATGTTGACCAAATATCTCTCGCCACCAACTCCACGTGTCGAGAAATCCATGTCAAGATACAAAATGATTTGGAATTTCAAGGTCACAGTTCACCCACTCAGGTAAGTTTCTTTCTTTGTCTATAAAAGGAAATCACAGCTTATGTTTGCATTTATTGGACATGTTTTGGTTATATTTGTTGACGGCGGATTTTGGTCTCAGGGTAATATTGGAATATCACTCCCGAGGTAATCCTCCTTCAATAGTGAATTTGTTTGGTTATGGGGGACCAAAGGCAAATTTAGCGGAAAACAAGAAAATACGCCAATCAGACAAGGTGTTTTAAACGTGGTTCGGTGGATTTTGGGATCCGACCTACGTCCACGGGCAAGAACAGGATGGTGCTTTTTATTACTCAAATATACTCCTCAGATCTCCTCTTTGCTTTTACAAATCAGAGCTTGATGGTTCTAATCTCTCACTTTTTGTGATGATTTTCAGATGTCTTTTACACATGCTCTACCCTTCTATTTATAATAATACAGAAATCAGATTCCTATTTGTATAAGAAATCCTATTGGACTCAATCTTCTCTTCTTGTAGGGTTTCCTGATCCGGTGCTGCCTTCTCCTTCCGTATTCCCTTTTGGATTCTGACTCCTTCTCCTTGCGCGAGAGTAGGATATCTCTCTTATCTTATCCATAAGAATGGGGTGCTGTTGTCTTGAACACGTCCCGTTGTCTGGTCAGTCTTAATGAGGTCGGCCATGACAATCTTTTATGCTGAGAGCGTTCCTGCCGACATCTATAGTGCTCGGTCATCTGAACCATAGTGGTCGGTTTTCACATGAACTGGTCGGGTCGGCTAGATGATCTCAACCAGACAGAGAATTTACCCTTTTGTCCTTGTCGTGCTGCCTTAAATGTTATAGCACCTGAAAACACCATCAACATCTGTCCCCTAGTTTTCGGTTCCAACGAGTATGTGAGTTGGTACCGGGAACTATATGAAGAGGGTGTGCTGATTGTCTTCACTGGTAGTCGTCCCAGGATGCAAAAAAGGAATTTTCTTGCCGTTCCAATCATCTTTCCTTGAGACGCACAACCGTCGTGTCTTCTTAAATGCCTGTCAAATCAACTTTAGGGTTTCTTCTAATGTTCGACACTTGTCAAACATCTGCCGGGTTCCCGCCAAAAGAGGGGACGAATCGACCGCTCAGAGGCGTTTTCACAGTGGGCTGATCTCAGCCGTCTGTTTGAACTTGGGAGGCCCCTTGTGTAGCCGACACTTGGCGCTCATCCGGGCTCTTTCTTCAGATCTAATGGTCACGAGTGCCTTTGTCATGACTATAAGAGGACGAGGCCTTTACTGTTCATTCTTTTTCTGCAATTTCTTCTTCTCTTCTGGAAACATTCATGTTGACTCGCTTCTCTTTAGTGTCCTCGGATCTCAACTGTGGTCCTTTTCTACTTCTGTGTTGCGAACATAAGGAACGGGCATCACCGCGCCGCATAACCTCCTGCTTTTGAGAAGAACAAGTAAGTCTTCTGAGCGACCTCTCCTCTTTTTCTTTATGCAGTGTTTCTGTTTGTTTATTTTGCTTAGGGAGAGACTTGTGGTTTTGCTGGGTCTTGCTTTAGGGCATCTTTTAGAGACTCCCTATCTAGTTTAGTACGGACACCTTGGGTAGCTCCTCATAGACTGATTCTCCTCCCTTCTCTGTTTTTCTGGGTGTCAGGGATGTCTGACAATAGTTCTCCCTCCGAAAGGCCTGCCAAGACTTCAACTCCCCCTGCTGAAGAGCTCTCCTCGGGCTCAGGGGCACCTAGTGTAGAAGACCTTGACACTACCCCTACTGCTTCCGAGATTGAAAATGACTCCTACCATCAAAGGGTTCCTCGGAAGGACCCAGAGCCTGGTGAACTTGGGTCGTCGGCTCTGGATATGAACCGTCCCTCCAAGATAACCGAGGATGATCTTGCCCTTCTCCGTCAGCGGTATAACATTCCGATAGACATCTCGCCCTTGAAGTTCCAGGCCCAATGGATCGTGCCAGTCAGCCTGACGAAGGCTCGGTAGCACTCCTTCCTATCTTCTTTGAGTGCGGGCTGCGGCTGTGCCGATTCAACCTTACTTCGCTTGGATGTTGGCCGAGATGGAGATCGCTCCCTGTCAGCTGAGTTTAAACAGTTGGAGAATTCTGGCCGGGTTGTATGTGGCTTGGCATCGAGCAGGGCTCGGCGAGCCTTCTCTCGAAGAGATGAAGAGGTTATACCGGTTGAAAGCCAATCCTAGGTCGTACCACGGATGGTATTAGTATTACCTTTCAGCTTATGACAGCTCGTCAAATGTTGTTAAGAAACTCCCTGATTCAAATAAGAACTTCAAAGATCTCTGGTTCTGGGCCACTGGAGATTGGGGACGGACCCTGAGGTCGGATGAAGGGGAGACTTTGGTACCGGATATCTTCAGGGCGGGAGGTTAGGAGATTGACCTTTTATTTTTCCTTAGTTTTCTCTTTTTTTTTTTTTTTTTATATGTGGGTTCTTACCCCTCTCCCTCTATTCCTTTTTAGCCTGTTGGAGGGATGCTCCAAAGGTTTCCCATCGGGTGCGGGTCCGGGTAGGCTGGGCTCGTCGGTATGCTGCCCTCTGGAGGGAATTGGTTAATGATGCGGCCTTTGTTGAATCAGGCCTTACTCGGACCGTTCCTTCAGAAGTCTCAGGTCGGATAGGTAGGTGTCTGATGGCTGTTTTGATGATCTTCCCTGTTTGTTTCGTCATGTTTGATATCTTTGTTGTGTGCTCGGTCCCTGATTTCCTTCCTTTTTGTAGGCATGTCGAAGAGGCCTAAGTTTCTTGAGAAGTTGGCCGGTACCATGAAGAAAGCCGGCCGTGCTGACGTTGGAACTTCCCGGGCACAGCCTGACACCGCTGGGGCTGAGCGGGCGTCTCAAGGAGATGTCCAGCCTGCTGCTAGGAGTCTCTCTTCTCCTGGTGCACAATTATCGGGGCCCGCTCGTCTTACCAGTCCGCCAAAGCCTCTTAGGAAGAGGAGGCGTCAATTTGGGGCCGAGGAGACCGAGCTGGTCCAAGAGGAGGAGGAAGAAGCTGCTCCGGTTAAGAGGAAGATGTCCGTAGGGGGAGGAAGTCTCTGAAGGCTCCTCCAAAAAACGGAAGGGCCCTGTGGTCCTCGGGGTGGATGACTTGGGAGAAAGCATCCGGGAGGCTACCTCACACTTAGTGCCGGCTTTTAATGAATTGGCCGAGGTGATTCCCCCGAGGAGGTTTCGAGGTATGAGGATGTATCTCCTGAAGGTGTTGTGGCTGAGATGAGTTCTCAGATGGCGAAGGTATTTTCATTTCCCTTCTCGGTTTTTGGGTCTTGGTCTTTTTTTTTTTTTATGTATTGACTCTTTCTCCTTTTTGTGTGCAGGCCAATTATCTCATGGCCAAGAATAAGGGTCTTCTTCTTCTGACTTTGCTGTCCGAGGGCGGTCAGGCCCAGAGGCTTCAAAATCGTCTCTCCGAAGTGGAGGCAAAGCTGGCCGACCGGGAGGGGACGATAGAGAACCTTCAGCTGGCTTCCGTTGAGAACTTCAAAACGAATAAGGCTCTTAAGGCTGCTGCCTCATTGGAGCGAAAGCTTGCTGACATTGCCCGGGAGGATTTGAAGGCCGCCCAATCTGAGATTGGCGTTTTGAAAGCTAAGGTGGCCAGCGCTGATACCAAATTGAAGGCCAGTGAAGAGCAAATGGCGAGGGCTCGGGATGATCTTGGGAAGAAAAAGACTGAGCTTGAGGAGAGGGAGATCGACCTCGAGGAGAGAGAGATCGAGCTTGAGAAGAGGGAGAGTGAGCTTGAGGCCGAGAAGGAGGCTATCCGCCTTGAGGGAGTTGGTGATTGTGCTGATTTGATACCGATGGTGTTGCCAGATTTGAATATGGACCCCATCCGTGCGGCCATCAGTTATTGTAAGGGGGATATATCCGAGGAGGAATTCCGGAAATGGCTCCCTCCACCTGCCGAGGAGGTTATGAATCCTGATCCAATTTCGGTCGTCCTGGCTTCTGGAGTTTCCCTAGAAGGACGATCTGATCTTCCATCTTCCGGCGAGGACTGCCTTGAGATCCCTCCTCCCGTCCCTGAAGTGGAGGTCTATCCTGCTGTCGAGGTTGAAGCCATAGTCCCTCCTCCCGATGCCGAGCCGCTTCTCCCGCCACCTGATCCTTCTGAGGAAGAAATTCCTGCCCCTGCGCGGGCTGAATGAAAAGGGTAACCCTACCGGGGCCCTATGTACACTTTAATTTTGTGTAATAACATTATAATTTTATATACACATGTTTATTTATGTCTATTTATTTCTCCCTTTCTTTCCTCTTTTTTTTTGTAATATGAGACCCTTCAGAGGTCATCATGAAATGGGGGGTATAACCTGACCCCGAGCTGGGTAACGGTCTTCGATTCTGGGGGAATGTCTCCTCCCCAAATCGAAGGAGTTTGACTCGGTGGGACGTAACCCGTCCCCGAGCTGAGTGAAGGCTTGGGTTCTGGGGGAATGTTACCTCCCCAACCCAAACCAAGGAGCTGACTCGGTGGGACGTAACCCGACCCCGAGCTGTATGAATCACTTGGCCTTGGGGGAATGTTACGTCCCCAGTCCAAGGGCAGACTCGGTGGGGCATTGCCCGACCTCGATCTGTAAGAATCATTTGGTCCTGGGGGAATGTTACGTCCCCAGTCCAAAGGGCAGACTCGGTGGGACATTGCCCGACCCCGATCTGTAAGAATCAGTTGGCCCTGGGGGAATGTTACGTCCCCAGTCCAAAGGGCAGACTCGGTGGGACATCGCCCGACCCCGAGCTGTAAGAATTAGTTGGCCCTGGGGGAATGTTACGTCCCCAGTCCAAAGAGCAGACTCGGTGGGGCATTGCCCGACCTCGATCTGTAAGAATCATTTGGTCCTGGGGGAATGTTACGTCCCCAGTCCAAAGGGCAGACTCGGTGGGACATTGCCCGACCCCGATCTGTAAGAATCAGTTGGCCCTGGGGGAATGTTACGTCCCCAGTCCAAAGGCAGACTCGGTGGGACATCGCCCGACCCCGAGCTGTAAGAATTAGTTGGCCCTGGGGGAATGTTACGTCCCCAGTCCAAAGGGCAGACTCGGTGGGACATCGCCCGACCCCGAGCTGTAAGAATTAGTTGTCCTGGGGGAATGTTACGTCCCCAGTCCAAAGGGCAGACTCGGTGGGACATCGCCCGACCCCGAGCTGTAAGAATTAGTTGGCCCTGGGGGAATGTTACATCCCCAGTCCAAAGGCAGACTCGGTGGGACATCGCCCGACCCCGATCTGTGAGAATCACTTGGTCCTGGGGGAATGTTACGTCCCCAGTCCAAAGGCAGACTCGGTGGGACATTGCCCGACCCCTCTGTGAGAATCACTTGGTCCTGGGGGAATGTTACGTCCCCAGTCCAAAGGCAGACTCGGTGGGACATTGCCCGACCCCGATCTGTGAGAATCACTTGGTCCTGGGGGAATGTTACGTCCCCAGTCCAAAGATAGATTCGGTGGTGGTTGTTTTCGCTTTTTTCAAAGGGTTTTGTCGGAAAATGAATTTTTATTCATGCTTGGGGGCGTGCTGCCCTCTTTACAACAGTTGTTCCGGTTCGTTGTTTTGCCCGGTTTCTGCAAAAAAGAAAATAGAAGAAAGGAAGGTTGATTTTTACGGGAAGTACTTTCTTAACATTTCGGCGTTCCATGGTTTCTTCAACCTTGTGCCGTCCAGATGTTCTAGGATGTAGGCCCCTGGTCTTACTGTCTTGGTGATTTTGTAGGGTCCTTCCCACTTGGCACCTAACGACCCTTCTTCTGGTCGTCGGGTGTTCAGAGTCACTTTCCTTAGCACTAGATCGCCTGTTAGAAAGGATCGGGTCCGGACTCTCATATTGTAGAAGCGGGCCATTCTCCTTTGGTAGATTGCTGCTCTTAATGCTGACTGTTCTCTTCTTTCTTCTATCAGGTCGAGGTGGTTTTTGATAAGTTCTTCGTTCCTCTCGTTCTCGAAGTGGCGGACCCTGTGGGTTGATATTCCGATCTCTGCTGGGATGACGGCCTCGCATCCATATGATAGGGAGAAGGGTGTCTCTCTCCGTTGAATCTTTGAAGGTCGTCCGGTGTGCCCACAGTACTTCTGGTAGCTCCTCGACCCACAGGCTTTTGCTTGATCCGAGTCGAGCTTTCAGGTTTGACTTGATGGTTTTATTGGTGGCTTCAACCTGCCCGTTTGACTTGGGATGGGCTGGCGAGGCGAATTTCAAAGTTATCTGGAGGTCTTCACAAAGTTTCCTGAATCCCCTGCTGTCGAATTGCTTTCCGTTGTCGGTGATGATTGCTTGGGGGATTCCGAACCGACAGATTATATTTCTTTTCAGGAAATCTGTGGCCTTCTTTTCTGAGATGGTGGACAAGGGCTCTGCCTCTACCCATCTGGTAAAGTAGTCTATGGCCACGATTGCATATTTTGCCTGACCTCGTCCTTTCGGCATCGGCCCTATGATGTCTAGCCCCCACTGTGCGAACGGCCAGGGGCTGGATATGGTGGTCAGTTGCTCTGCCGGCTGATGGTAGAGGTTGGCATTCTTCTGGCAACCTTCGCATTTTCGTGCTATCCTCACGCCATCCTGGTGCATGGTCGGCCAGTAAAACCCTTGCCTCAAGGCTTTGAAGGCGATCGATCTTCCCCCGGCGTGGCTTCCGCAGATGCCTGCGTGAATCTCCCTGAGCACGTAGTCTGCTTCTTCTGGTGCTAAGCATCTTAGGAGGGGTACGGTGTATCCTCTCCGGTAGAGTACTCCTTCAATCAGGGAAAACTTGGTGCTCTTGAACTTCAGCTTCCTGGCCTCCTTTTTATCTTTAGGGGTTTCTCTTTTTCCAGATATCTCCTGATCGGCTGCATCCATGAATCTTTGCCTTCTTCTTCTAGTACATCCACCTCCGTCTCTCCTATGCTTCTTTCTCGGAGGTATATAAGAGGGATTACCCTGGGGTTTTCTGTCCTCATTGAAGAGGCGAGTCGGGCTAGGGAGTCTGCTTCGCAGTTGTCTTCTCGTCCGACCTGTTCGAAGAGTACGTTTCCCACTTTCTCCACCCATTTCTTCACTTCGGCTAGGTAAGCTACCATGGCCGGTTCCCTGGCTTGAAAGTCTCCTTTCAGCTGTTGTATTGCTAGCTGAGAATCACTCATGATCACTACGTTGTGGACCCCTACTACCGTACATAGCCTTAGCCCGGCCAGTATTGCCTCGTACTCTGCTTCATTGTTTGTAGTTTTGAAGGCGAATTTGAGGGCGAGTAGTATCTCTTCTCCTTTTTTACTTTTTAGTGCTACCCCCGCTCCGTAGCCGTGTGAACTTGCGGATCCGTCCACAGACATTTCCCACCTGTCTTCTTCCACGGCCAGGACCTGTGGTTCTTTGAGCTCTGCTATGAAGTCTGCTAAGGCCTGTCCTTTTATTGCTGTTCTCGGGAGGTAGGAGATGTCATGCTCGCTTATTTCTACCGACCACTTCATTAGTCTCCCTGAGGCCTCTGGTTTTTGCAAGATTTGTCTCAGGGGATAATCCGTGTATACCTTGATAGGATGGGCCTGAAAGTAGGGTCGTAACTTCCGTGCCGCCGTGACCAGGGATAGGGCAATGAGTTCGTGCGTGGGGTATCGAGTTTCTGCGTCCAGTAGGGCTTTACTGACATAGTAAACTGGTTTCTGGACCTGGTCGGTCTCTTGTACCAGTGCCGAGCTTACTGTGTGCTTTGAGACGGCCAGGTATAGATACAGTGTCTCCCCCGGAAGGGGTTTGGCTAAGAGAGGGGGTTGTGCCAGGTATTGTTTTAGGTGCTGGAAGGCCTCTTCACACTCAGGTGTCCAGTCGACCCCTTTTTGAGCCTTTTTAATGACTTTGAAGAAAGGATGGCACTTGTCGGTTGCTCGCGAGATGAATCGGTTGAGTGCGGCGATTCTTCCTGTGAGGCTTTGTACCTCCTTAACTGTCCGGGGTGATTTCAGGTCTAGCACGGCTTGTATCTTTTGCGGGTTCGCTTCAATACCTCGTGAACTCACCATGTAGCCCAGAAATTTTCCTGAGGCTACCCCGAATGCACACTTCTCTGGATTGAGCTTTAAACTGTGTTTCCTCAGGAGTTCGAAAGTTTTCTTCAGGTCGGCCACATGGTCTATTGGTTCTCCGGACATTGTTATCATGTCGTCGACATATACCAGCATGGTTGTGCCGATGAGTGGTTTGAAGATTTTCTTCACCAGTCTCTGGAAAGTCGCCCCTGCATTCTTCAATCCGAAAGGCATCACTTTATAGCAGTACAGCCCTTGGTCAGTGATAAAGGTGGTCTTCTCCTCGTCCGCAGGGTACATCTTAACTTGATTGTATCCCGAGAAAGCGTCCATGAAGCTTAGCAGCCCTTGGCAGGCTGTTGTGTCTACCAGTTGGTCTATATTTGGGAGGGGAAAGCTGTCTTTTGGACATGCTTTGTTGAGGTCGGTGAAATCTACGCACATTCTCCACTTTCCGTTAGATTTTTTCACCAATACTACGTTGGACACCCATTCTGGGTATTTTACTTCCCGGATGAAACCGGCTTTCAGCAATTTTTCCACCTCGGTTGCTATTGCTCCGCACCGCTCTTGGTTGAATATTCTCCTCTTCTGTTTTACTGGTTTGTGTAATGGGTTCACTGCTAAGCGATGGTTTACGAATTTTGGGTCAATTCCGGGCATGTCATCGTGTCCCCATGCAAAAACGTCGGGGTACCCTTGCAGACATTCCAACAAGTCTTTTCTTAGGGCCTCGTTTAGACTCCCCCCTATTTTTATGCTTTTCTTTGGCCCGAATAGCTTTATTTCTTCTAATTATTCTGTTGTTCCGAGCCGTGCAGCTTTATCGGGCCGAGGAGCAGGGTCTTTCCTTGTGTTCTCGTCGTTCTCGTCTCTCTGTCTCTTCTTGGTCTCTCTCCACGCAAAGGGTCTCTCTCTCGCGAGTAAGTGGCAAAACAGATGCGGGCTATCTTCTGGCTTCCGCATATGATCCCGATCCCTTCCTGCGTGGGGAACTTCAATTTCAAATAATAACAGGACATTGCGGCTTGGTTCTCATCATGAAGGGGCGGCCCAATGACTTGATAACTGTTCATGCAGTCTACTACAGTGAAGTTTATATGATTGTTCGGGTTTTGGGGGCGGTTCCGATAGTCACTGCTAGTTGAATCCTTCCCAGCGGGACGACCGTTGATCCCCCGAAACCGTACAGGGGGTTGATGTCTTTGGTTAGAGCTGTCATTCATCTCTACCCCCAGGCTCTCCAAAGTTTCTTTGGAAATTATGTCTACTGCGCTCCCCGGGGTCCACCAAGATTCGGTCCACTTCTGTGCCGCCGATTGTTGCTTTGATTATTAGTGCGTCATCATGGGGGAAACTTACCCCCTGAGCGTCTTCATCGGTGAACATAATGGGTGTCGACCGACTTCCTCGTTCCTCGTGGGTTGGGATTTTTTCTGTTTTCAGCACCTCTGTCCCCCGTGCCCGGCTGTAATTCTTCCTCGACCGGTTAGAGTCCCCGGCCAGCGTTTGCCCCTCCTGCGATGACGTTCACCTCTCGATTCCTTGCCCTTTGTCTGGCGGCCATGATCTTGTGGTCGATGTAATTGTTCAGGTACCCGTTCCGGGCCAGGTCCTCCATTTTTTCCCGCAGGTCCTTGCATTCATCGGTTGTGTGCCCTTTTAGATTGTGGTGCAGGAGTAGGATCTTTTGTTCTTTCTGTCTGGGGGAAACCTCCTGAGGTCGGGCTCTATTAAGAGGCCTTTCTCCCGTATCTCCATGATGATTTCTCCTGGCGGCTTGCTTAGGGGAATATACGCTTCCTCTCGGACCACGTGGTTTACTTGAGTTTGTGGGCCCCTTTCTTTGATCCTTTTGTGTCATCGGTTTGAACTCTTTGGGTCTTGGGGTGTGAACTTCCGGAATTCTCTTTCCGGTCGCCGGTGGTGTCTTCCCTCCTAGTCACCCTTTCTCTGGCGGTTGTCCCCCTCCGGGATACTTTTTCCTCGCTCTCTAGTAGGACGTACTTCCTGGCTATTTCCAGTGCGGTAGCGTAGTCTGGTGTCTCATGGATCCTCAGGTGGGTCCATAGTTTCCCGACTCTTAGGGCCCCTTTCAGACTTTCCAGGGCTTCTGGGATTCGTACCCTCCGACCTCGAGTACAGTGTTGTGATACCTTTCAATGAAGCTCTTCAGTGTTTCGTCGTCTCCTTGTTTCATGAGCCTTAGTTCTCCTATTGTTTTTTTAGGGGTGCAGGCTCCTTTGAAATGCCGGGTAATGACTTCTTAAGTTGGGAGAAGTTCTGAATGCTCCTCGGGGCCAGACTTCTATACCATAGGATGGCAGGCCCCCTAAAGTTAAGGGAAATACTTTGCATATGGCGTCGCCCGTTACCCCCTGTACTTCCATCAGGAGGACAAAGTTTTCAATGTGGGATTTTGGGTCGGAGTGGCCTTTGTATGGTGCCATGGTCGGCATGTTAAATCGCTTCGGAAACTGTGCTGCCTTTATTTCTTCCGTAAGGGGAGACCCCTCTTCCTCGCCTTGGGTGTCTCCCGCCCGATCTTGAGGCCTTCTCCCCATCTGGTCATCTCTTTTCTCAACCAAGATTTTATTTCACGGGTTGAGCCCCCGTGCCGCCTTCTGTGTTCTTCTTGTTCGCCTGTCGCCCCGGGCGTGGCGTTCTTTAAACCCAGAGGTCTCCTGTACGTCTTCGTTATACTTTTTATCCTCCCTCTTGGAGTTGTAAAAACTGTCGGAGGAGGGGTCGGGTGATTGTTCCCCTTCTTCTTCTTCCATGTGTCTTCTGATCTTCCTACCACCCGCAGATCTTATCCCATAGGGGCCTCTCTTTCTGGGTCCCTCGTCTTCGCTTACATCTATTACTCTTTTTCCTCTTTCCCTCCTCCTGTCCGGTCTCGGTTTCAGTTTTCTCGTTGTTTGCTCCTTCCATTCTTTCTAGTCGATCCATCATAGACCTCATGCCATCTTCCATTTTTTTCATCCAGTCCTTTGCCGGACCTCCTGGTTGGCGATTTCCGTCCTCCGCCATTTGTCTTATCACGTGAACTGCTTTTTGTGAAATTTCCCCACAGACGGCGCCAACTGTTGACGGCGGATTTTGGTCTCAGGGTAATATTGGAATATCACTCCCGAGGTAATCCTCCTTCAATAGTGAATTTGTTTGGTTATGGGGGACCAAAGGCAAATTTAGCGGAAAACAAGAAAATACGCCAATCAGACAAGGTGTTTTAAAGTGGTTCGGTGGATTTTGGGATCCGACCTACGTCCACGGGCAAGAACATGATGGTGTTTTTTATTACTCAAATATACTCCTCAGGTCTCCTCTTTGCTTTTACAAATCAGAGTTTGATGGTTCTAATCTCTCACTTTTTGTGATGATTTTCAGATGTCTTTTACACATGCTCTACCCTTCTATTTATAATAATACACAAATCAGATTCCTATTTGTATAAGAAATCCTATTGGACTCAATCTTCTCTCTTCTTGTAGGGTTTCCTGATCCGGTGCTGCCTTCTCCTTCCGTATTCCCTTTTGGATTCTGACTCTTTCTCCTTGCGAGAGTAGGATATCTCTCTTATCTTATCCATAAGAATGGGGTGCTGTTGTCTTGAACACGTCCCGTTGTCTGGTCGGTCTTAATGAGGTCGGCCATGACAATCTTTTATGCTGAGAGCGTTCCTGCCGACATCTATAGTGCTCGGTCATCTGAACCATAGTGGTTGGTTTTCACATGAACTGGTCGGGTCGGCTAGATGATCTCAACCAGACAGAGAATTTACCCTTTTGTCCTTGTCGTGCTGCCTTAAATGTTATAGCACCTGAAAACACCATCAACATATAGAAATGTTTTAAATTCCTCAAATTCATTAAATATGATATGTATATGTATATGTGTACCATTGGAATTCCCAAGGGGTGTATGGGAGGTTGCAATCCTTGGAGGGTTGCAACCCACCCCAAGGGGTGCCATATTGGCATCCCTCCATGCCTTATATAAGAAGGCTTTTATTCCATACAAAAGATACACAAGATATACAATTAATATCCAAGAATGGAAAATGCATTGTGTTGTTTTCTTTGTATTGAGAGAGAGATCCACCATTTGGATCCAAGTTCATACACTTGTTAAGGAGTGCTCCTTGAACAAGAAGAATCCAAGTAATCCTGGGAGAACGTTGGCAAAACGAATCCGTAAAGCACCTGTGACGGAGCCAATAAGTTCTTAAGGACAGAGATCATCTCGACTTGGACAAATCTGCAATCTCCATTTTCTGGTTTGTTTTAAAGGTTTTCTGGTTTTAGGGTTTCATGCATCTAGATCTAATTTTGCTGTTTGATCTGTTTGATTCGCATGTTATATTACTGTTTGATGACACTAATTTTACAACAATCTTAAGAACTTATTGCATCGTGTTATTAGATAGTAATTTGCATGTTAGGGTTTGAATATTTTCTGGAAAATACGAACTGTGTATGAAAAACCCGTAGGGCGTTCGAACGCCCGACGCACGCGAAGGCTAAATATTTGAACTTTCGTTAGAACGTTCGAACGCGTCTTCAAACGCAACTCGAACGCAATCCTTCTACCTTAGAACGTTCGAACGCGTCCTAAACGCAACTCAAACGTAAACTCTCTGGAATCGTTCCGTTCGAACGCATTCACGAACGCTATACGAACGTGAACTCTCTGGAATCACACCGTTCGAACGCGTTATCAAATGCTACTCGAATGTGAACTCTCTGGAACACTTCGTTCGAACGCGTTATCAAACGCTACGCGAACGTAAACTCTCTGGAACACTTCGTTCGAACGCGTTATCAAACGCAACACGAACGCACACACACTGGACAGTCTCGTTCGAACGTAGATACGAACGTGACACTAACGACTTTGTCCTGTAAGTATCATAAACTGCAAACTTTAATTAATATTAACTCGGTTAGTCATATACTGTAAACACATTAATCTTGGTAGTATAGATTTAAGTTATTATAAGTTGTTCAATTATCACAAGCATACACATAGTGATAAGTTGAAATTGATTGGGTGTTGCATAATTGGTTGAGAATTTAAAGTGTAATTTTGCACAAGTAATTCCATCCAATCTTGATTGACATTTATATATCTACACTTATCGTAATAATTGTGCTATTGGAAGAGTGTAAATCTGGGTTGTGAATTGCTAAAAGATCCCATTGGAAAAGGTGTTCGAAGAATATTCGTTCGTTCAATTTTCCTTAAGTATCTTTAGTTAAAATTCAATGACTTGTGTTTATTGGAACTTTCGTCCATTAGAACAACAAGTGACTACCTAGTACATCACTTTGAACAAGATCATTTGTTGATCGTTGTGCAATTCATCTTTCGTAGACTGATTGAACCCTGTTGAATTTCCTGTTACAAATGGCTAGCGGAAATATCAAAGAATACCGGTCTCTCACGGAGAAAAGCCGGAGAAATTTGGTGGGGCAAGTTTCAAACAGTGGCAGAGCAAAATGCTGTTCTACCTAACAACTCTTCAGTTGGCTAAAATTCCTCAAAGATCCTCCGGGTCCTGTGGAGGGTGAATCTGAATTGGCCAAGGAAGAGCGAAAACAGACTTGGTTGTCTGGAGACTTCCTATGCAAGAACTACCTTTTGGGTGGTCTTGACAATACCCTGTACAATGTGTACCAAGGCATGACTTCTGTGAAGGTTCTCTGGGAATCTCTCGAGAAGAAGTACAAAACCGAAGATGCCGGACAAAAGAAATTTGTCGTGGGTAGGTTCCTGGACTACAAGATGGTAGATTCAAGGACGGTGATGTCTCAGTTGGGTGAACTGCCATTGTTCATTCATGAAATACTGGATGAGGGAATGAAACTCTGTAATATGTTTCAAGTTGCCGCCATAATTGAAAAGTTGCCTCCATCATGGAAGGACTTCAGGAGCTATCTGCAACACAAAAAGAAGCAGATGAGCCTTGAAGACCTTGGAGTTCGATTGAGAATCGAACAGGACAACATGATGTCCGAGTAGGCCAGCTACAAGATTATGGAGTCTAAGGCCAACATCTTTGAGGATGTAAAGGGTAGCAAGAAAAGAAAGAACAGTGAAGCTGATTCTTCCCAAGCGAACAAGAAGTTCAATGGGAAGTGCTAAAACTGTGAAAAGAGCGGTCATATGACAAAGGACTGCAGAAACAAGATATCTCAGGACAATGGCAGGATAAATGAGGCCTATGTCACTGAAGATGAGCAGTTAACTGATGAGATTTCAGAAATTAATCTCTCAACAGTGGTAACTGAAGCCAACTTGGTTGGGAATCCGAGAGAATGATGGGTAGACTTTGGGGCTACTCGTCATATCTGTGCTGATAGCAAGATGTTTTCCTCGTATCAGAAAGGTCGATGGCGGCGATCATCTGACAATGGGAAACTCGTCTACCTCTAGAGTGGTTGGACAAGGCACAGTAGTTCTGAAAATGATATCCGGAACGGAGCTTACATATAATAATGTTTGCATGTTCCAGATATTCGGAAGAACTCGGTCTCGGGTTTGTATTTGTTTCTGACAAGATTGTATTGACCAGAAATGATGTCTATGTAGGAAAATGATACCTCGCTGAGGGTCTTTTCAATGACTGTCAATTGTGCTATTAATAAAGCTGAAGCTTCTGCTTATATTATTGAGTCACAAAATGTATGGCATGAGAGGTTAGGACATGTTAATTATGATACATTAATTAACATGGACCTTATACCTAAATTTGCATTGATAGCCAACATGAGTGTGAGGCATGTGTTGAAGCAAAAATACATAGAACATCATAGAACGAAGTTCTGAACCCTTGGAACTTGTAAACATTGACGTATGTGACATGAATTCTGTGCAAACAAGAGGCGGTAAAAAGTATTTTGTCACTTTTATCGATGAAAGCACAAGATTCAGTTAAGTGTATTTGCTGAGGAGCATAGCTGAAGCTATTGAGAGCTTTATACACTGAGAGCGAAGTTGAAAATCAACTTGGCAAGAAAATCAAAAGAATCAGGAGTGATAGAGGTGGTGAATACGTTTCACCATTCGGTGAATATTTTTCTGTGCACGGAATTATTCACGAAACCACTGCTCCTTATTTTCCTCAACAGAACGGAAGTGCGGAGCGCAAAAACCGAACGTTGAAGGAAATGATGAATGCCATGTTGACAAGTTCGGGTCTGCCCCAGAACTTGTGGGGGGAAGCCTTGCTTTCCGCGAACTACGTTCTAAACAAGCTTCCTCACAGAAGACTAGACAAGACACCATATGAATTGTGGAAAGGTTTCGTACCTTCCTACAAATACCTCAAATTGTGGGGGTGTCTTGCCAAAGTAATGGTTCTTAAACCTAAGAAGGTTAAAATAGGACCCAAAACTGTTGACTGTATATTCTTCGGATATGCTTGCAACAATAGTGCGTATCGATTCTTGGTACACAAGAATGAGATTCCTGACATCAATCCAAATGTGATGATTGAGTCAAGGAATGCAATATTTTTTGAAGAGACATTTCCTTGTAGGGAAAGACAAAGAAGAGAGTCTCTCAAAAGAACTGTTGATACTGTCAATGATAGTGATCAAGTTGACCAAGAGTCAAATCAACATGGAAATGTTGAGGCAAATGAACCTAGACGTCGTCTAAATCATTTGGACCCGATTTTCCGACATATTTGTTAGAAAATGAGCCTCAAAGTTATAAAGAAGCAATGTCTTCTCTGGAGGCACCTCTTTGGAAAGAGGCGATAAACCGTGAGATTGATTCAATCCTACAGAACCATACTTGGGAGTTGGTTGATCTTCCACCAGGTTGTAAGCCACTGGGCTACAAATAGAAAGATGAAAATGGATGGATCAATAGATAAGTACAAGGCGAGGTTTGTCATAAAAGATTATAGACAGAAAGAAGACCTTGTTTACTTTGACACATATCCACCAGTGATTCGTATCACATCAGTAGAATGCTTATAGCTATAGCAGCTATATTTTGTCTTGAAATACATCAAAAGGATGTAAAGACGTCATTCTTGAATGGTGAATTGGCTGAAGAGACTTACATGGAACAACCAGAAGGGTTTAATGTTCCTGGATAAGAACAGAAGGTGTGCAAAATTGTAAAATCCTTGTACGGATTAAAACAATCACTTAGACAATGACATGAGAACACTGACATAGAGATGTTGTCAAGTGGGTTTAAAACTTGATGAGTGTGATAAGTGTTTTTGCACCAAATCAACTCAAGAATGATATGTCATTGTATGTCTCTATGTAGACGATATGCTGATAATTGGTAATGATCATGAGTTGATTCAGTTTACCAAGAAAGTGTTAACCAGCAAATTTGATATGAAAGATTTGGGAGTAGCTAACCTAACTTTTCATCTATCAAAGAATACTGGCTTAAGCATATCGCAATTAGAGTATTCAAGGATCATCAGAAGTCTGATGTATCTCACGAATTGCACACGAACTGATATCGCTCAAGCTGTGAATAGGCTTAGTAGATATACTAGCAATCCAAGACATAACCACTGGAAAAGCCATAGTAAGTGTTTTGAGGTATAAGAAACTTCAAAATATGGGCTACATTACGAGAGATATCCTGCTGTTCTAGAGGGATACAACGATGCTGGATGTCTGATATAGTGGATTCCAAATCTACGGTTGGATTTGTTTTCACACCTGGTAATGCAGCCGTGTCATGGAAATCCTCGAGGCAAACATGTGTTGCCCGGTCTACTATGAATTCAGAGTTCATAGCATTAGACAAAACAGCGGAAGAAGCATAATGGCTTAGAAACTTCCTGGAGGATATTCCTAGTTGGGCCAAACCGGTGCCAACGATTAGCATACATTGTGAAAGCCTATCGGCTATTGGGAGAGCCCAAAATACAATGTATGATGGTAAGTCTCGACACATACGTCGGAGACACAATACCATAGGTCAACTGCTCTCAAGTGGCATAATAACGATCGATTATGTCAGGTCGAAGGAAAACCTAGCGGATCCACTAACTAAAGGTTTACCTCGAGAGCAAGTTGAGAAGTCATCGAGGGGAATGGGCTTGAAGCCTATAATCTAAGAATTGTCACTGTGGAAACCCAACCTAGTTGACTGTAGATCCCAAGATATAGGTTCAAAAGGGACAACAGAAACTTTGTGCAATTCAAAACGAGCACTGAAGAGTTACGTACTCTTTCCCATTCCGATAATGACGCTGAGTGCTGTCTGTCATTGGTTAGGATAAGCTAAGGCTTTTAATGATCACTATATTAGGAGATGAGTCCTAATGGGGGTAAAGACAGATTACCTCTTCATAGTAGATCACCTATTTCAAGTAAGAAGTGAGGCTGCTTCCATGGGAACCTTTAAGGGCGGGTTACCCTAAAGTGCTTGATGAATCCAGGACCGTTGTTCAGGGCCAAAAATGAACACAACCGTAGAATGGGTAAATGGTCGAATTAAAGCTGTGTGTTGGCAATTGTCTTGGTTTACACCAACGGCAGAACAGTTCAAGACTATGGGTCACTGGTTTGCCAAGTAAATCCGATTGTCACTCACTAGGAAAGGTTCAAGGCGAAAGCTACCTATTTCGATGCAGCTTTAGCTCTCGGTATCTCTCTCACGTGCCTGAATGAATATTTGAAGAATTGTGGGGGATTGTTGTAAATTCCTCAAATTCATTAAATATGATATGTATATGTATATGTGTACCATTGGAATTCCCAAGGGGTGTATGGGAGGTTGCAATCCTTGGAGGGTTGCAACCCACCCCAAGGGGTGCCATATTGGCATCCCTCCATGCCTTATATAAGAAGGCTTTTATTTCATACAAAAGATACACAAGATATACAATTAATATCCAAGAATGGAAAAGGCATTGTGTTGTTTTCTTTGTTTTGAGAGAGAGATCCACCATTTGGATCCAAGTTCATACACTTGTTAAGGAGTGCTCCTTGAACAAGAAGAATCCAAGTAATCCTGGGAGAACGTTGGCAAAACGAATCCGTAAAGCACCTGTGACGGAGCCAATAAGTTCTTAAGGACAGAGATCATCTCGACTTGGACAAATCTGCAATCTCCATTTTCTGGTTTGTTTTAAAGGTTTTCTGGTTTTAGGGTTTCATGCATCTAGATCTAATTTTACTGTTTGATCTGTTTGATTCGCATGTTATATTACTGTTTGATGACACTAATTTTACAACAAGAAAATGAAGGAAATGAAAAAGGAAAATTTGAGCAACAAATGTGTAGCAAACTTAAAATCTCTATTTCAATATCCTTAATAGAATATAATACTATACAATGTTATTTATACAAGTTACATCTTAACACAATTCTGTAGCAACCAATAGGATGATTATAAACTAACTAACCTTGCCTCTTAGTAACTAATTTTGTTATTTAGTAAAACTAAGTATCTAACTCTGCAGCCTTCAACCCAGGAACTTATCATCTGCTAGGAGTACCACTGCTCATAATATGAGCTGCCTTGATATCCTACTCTAGTTTAAAAGATGAGGATGAATATTAAGGTTGGCTTTGTAATAATTAAAAAGTGTAAAGGTTAAAGGTTTGGTTAAAACATCAGCAACTTGTTCATCACTAGAAATGTGTTTCACTTCAATTTCTTTGTTCAACACATTGTCTCTCTAATGTGTTTAGTTTTAAAGTGGTAGACTGGATTCTGTGCAAGCTTAGTAGCAGCTTCATTATCACACTAGATTAGAGGAGTCGTTGTACATTACAGATTGAGTTCACCTAATAAAGACATTAACCATATGATCTCTGCACTGCCAACGGTAAATGATCTATATTCACTTTTTATGCTTGATCTAGTAATAACTTGATGCTTCTTAGATGACCAAGAGATTAGATAGATTGATCTTCTATCATCAATGTCACGAGCCTAGTCAGCATCTGTAAAACAAATTAGGTTCATTTCCCCTGAATTCACAAACTATAGGACATAGTCTTGTGTTGACAGAAGATATCTTTGTATTTTCTCATAACTTAGAAGATGTTGTAATGTAGGTGCTGCTGCATATTGACTAAATTTATGAACTGCATAAGATATTTTAGGCTAAGTTAACACCAAGTACTACAAACTTCTTGTTGAAGTTGGTACTTCGAGCGCCAATCCGAATAATGAATTGTTCGATATTTTATTATTAGATAATAATATAACTGCATTTTCATTTCAATATTTTATTAATGGTAACTATTATTGTGTTATTTTCTCTTGAAACATGTTGGATGAAATATATATTATTAGATATATATATATATATATATATATAATATATATATATATATATATATATATATGTTTGTATGATGATTATAACATCAACCATAGAATAGTCATGTAGTGATACTGGACATTAGGTGTGGTCCGTCATTGGGATAGTATCGCTATTATAAACTATTCTTAAAAAATATATTCATAGTCGTTGGTTTTGGAATATGGTAGAATTCCTAAAACCTAAAATACTAGCACTTGTCATATATTGAAATTGGAGTTCCAATGGTTAAACCCAATGGACTATGAGCGACGTCAGCTTGTTTAGAAATGTGGGTATTCGTTGGAGCGAATACTGAATGACTCATTGGACGATTCCTAGTAGTTGGTAGTGCACGCCACCATCAATAGGAATCTCCTATAGTTTAGTAGCATATCTAATCCTCCAACTATATGATAACATTGATTTTGTGTGAGATCCTCCACACTTAAATGACATGCACGTCAAAGACCTTTCATGGCCTGACCGCTGGATGTTCGTTGGGTTTGGACCGATACATTCATTAATCAAGTGTGAATCAAGATAGGATCTGTCAACCTGAATGTGTACCATTAAGGGGTTTAGGTATTCATCGTTTTGAGTCGCAATTCTGAAGAGTTTGGCCAAAGCCGATCACTTAGGGTTGATCGTATATACATCAGAAATGGTGTTTCGATAAGTTATAAAGAATCATGGACTTGTCGACAATATGAGATGTGTGCTTTGGAAACTTGACATATAATATTTGTTTCCTACGTTCGGCTTGCATACTTTGGAAAGGTCATTCGTGTTCTTCATAATTTGAAGGCGGGTGAATTACGTACATATGAGTAGGGGTCCGACATGGAGCTATCGAACTTTGACAGTAAAGACGCGCAATCATGTACGCAGAGCTCTCACTCTTGAGCATCGCAACGCGAAAGCAAGGAATGTCGCAACGCGTAAGCGTAAGTCGTGACTCGCAAGTCTTCACGGCTTGACATGCACAGAGTTGGTGCTCTCGCACATGCACGTCACAAAGCACGCACAATGTGCGTCATAACGCCCGTGTGCTGAACCGTTTTCTCCATTTAGGAGTTCTTGACTCCGATTTTTCCTGAATTTTTTTCCTACGGACTCGTAATTAAATATAGTATTTAATTTAAATGAAATGTTTAACCTATGGTTACATGTTCATGTGTTTTAGTTTTTGAAATTGTACATTTACCAAACTCGACGATCTGAGATCGTTTCCGCTACGTAGGGCACCAATCCTACCCTAGGTGATCCGGATACACCCCCAACAAAATGGTATCAGAGTGGGTCTTAACCACACAATATATATTAAAATCGTGATTCCATGTTTGACATGTATTTGAGTCGATGTCTTAATATACATGAGTTATATTTGATATGTAATACATGGTTTTAAATTGAAATTATTTCTTTGACCTTTGCATGTTATGTAATGACTTAAGTCATAAATCTCCCATGATTAGGTGATTACTTTAATGTTATAGTATTAATGATGTTGGGGCATCATTGGATGTTACGTCTTGTTGAAACAGGATTGAATGAGTTCTTATTGCTTATGCCCAATACCGTCATGATTGTGAGGGCAAAAGTAGTTGGAATTTAGGTCGCTCCGGTAAATATTTGATATAGTGTGATGAGTTGAAGTAGTCACCCAATACCGTCATTATTTTGAGGGTCTGCTTGCCAAACGCATTAATGTATCTTGACAAGTCTACACCTAGAATACATATTAATCCAATACTGTCATTACTAATAGGAAAAGAAACAGTTCAGGATCAACCTAGGAGTCATATTTTATGTTATTGACTTAGATGTCTACCTAATGAGTATAGGAAGGCCAATACCGTCATTACTTTGAGGCTGAAGTAAATGTCATGGGATCCACTTAGCTATATAAAATTTAATTGTCGAATTTCTATTTTTCGTTGATGGAGATTACGAAATTACGAAAAATTATGGAAGGTCACGAATAGATTTAAAATTCATAATCTTGTTAGTGTTTTATATTGATATGAACATGTTTTGTTAATGTTTGTGTTATTGCTTTGTAGATATGGCATCCGCAAATCTATTAGTTAGGCTTTTGGATACCAACAAGTTGAAAGAAGCTGAGAACTACTTTGAGTGTGAAATGAACATCCACATAGTCTTGGAGTAAAAAAGATTGAGCTATGTGATGCTTAATCAATTACTTGTTGACATCGATCCTAACTCTACGCTCGAGGAGCGTGAGACATTTGACAAATGGAAGAACGAAAACCTAAAGGCGAAGTCCTACATTCTAGGATCGATGATCCATGATATGCTGCGACAGTACATAGATGTACCAGAAGCTTGCATGCTTATGCGGTCACTCAAGGATTTGTTCGCGGTGAATCAGGAGATTGAAATTTATTGGAGGTCTAAGGAGTTTTTCCATGTCTCGCTCAAGGATAGAGAAGCTGTTAGCATTCATGTTTTGAACATGATCGAGCATATCCGATATTTGGAAGGATAAGGCATTACCAGAGATGAGTGGCTCGACCAAAATCTGATTCTCTTATCTCTTATCTTCTTAGTACTTATAATAGTTTTATGTTGAAATTTCACAAGCATTTGATGAAAGCCACATATGAGGAGCTTCATAACATGTTACGTATGGCGGAGCAATACTTGAGGAAAGGGAACCCGAGTTTGAATCTCCATGGTGGAGCGACTGCTTCTTCGACTTATGGAAGTCAAAGTTGGTACAAAATGACAAGAAAAAGATTGCAAAGAAAAACTATAAGAAATCCAAATCTGCAAGACCAAAGGTGGCTCGTGAAGAATGTCTACATTGTAAGAAAACAGGGCATTGAAAATGAGATTGCCCAAAACTGAAAGAACACTCATGACCCTCAGGGCTTTCTATTTTTCCTATTATTGATATCTCTTTAGCCTTAGATGCAAATAATGGTTGAGTGTTAGGTACCGGAAGTCCCACTAATATTTTTAATTTATCGCAGGAATTGAGGGTGAAAAAAAGCTTTAATATGGGGAGATCCAACTTAGAGTTGGCAATGACGAGACTTTAGAAGTCTAGGCCTTATGAATATTTATTTTGTGCATCCCTAATAAATATAAAATAATTTTACATGACTGTTATTTTGCTCCCTATCTTATTAGACATATTATCTTGTTATAAGTTTTAAATAGAGATGGATATAATGTAAATATTGAAGATGATACTTTATGTTTATATAATAAAGACAACTTTTTGATATGTGAATGTTCTTTATTTAACGGTCATTATGTTTTGGAAACAAATAGAGATGTCTTTAATATAGAGGAAAATAAAAGAAAAAGATCTGAATTAAATAATACTGAATTATGACATATAAGATTGGGCCATATAGGTGTTAGACGCCTAGAGAAATTGTTAATGATGGTTTGATCGATGATCTTATATTAGATCCTTATCTGATTTACGAGTTATGAATCCAAGAGAAAATGACTAAGGCGCTAGTCCTCGGTGTTGGACATCGTGTTGATGATTTATTGGAGCTTATACACAATGATGTGTGTGGTCCATTAAATCGCATCGCTCATGATGATCCTTCATATTTCATGACTTTCACAGATGATAAGTCACGATATCGTTATGTCTATTTGATGAGACATAAATCAAAAACATTTGATAAATTCAAAATATTCAGAAATGAAATTGAAAAACAAATCGGGAAATTCATCAAGTGTCTTCGGATCGATGCGTTGAATACATGAGCGAAGAGTTCAAATGTTATTTAAGGGAGAATGGAATTCTTGCCCAATATAGCCCACCAACGACTCCTCAACACAATGGTGTGTCTGAGCGGAGGAATCAGACTTTATTGGATATGGTCCGATCTATGATTAACTATACGGATCTTCCAAATTACCTATGTGGTTATGCTTTACTTACTACTGCTCACATACTTAATAGAGTTCCATCTAAAGTTGTTTATACTACCCCGTATCAAATATGGAATGATATAAATCCAAGTCTTAGATACTTAAAGATTTGAGGTTGTCCTACGTATGTTAAAGTCACGTAGTATGATAAACTAGTACCCAATGGGGTTTAAATTCAGGTTTATTAGATATCTTGAAAATTCATTAGGATATATAATCTACAATTTTGAGAAATGAAATATTTTTTGTTGCTCGCTATGACACTTTTTTGAAAATAAATTTTTGAGAGAAAGTTGGGATTGTAGAAAGATAGAACTCGATGAGTTCGATACTACCTTAGAGAAACCAGAGATGGAATCAGAGATCCAATATGGTGAAGGATCTTTGACACAGGTTTTACGTAGATCGGGTAGAGTATCACAGCCTCCAGACTGATTATTTTTAACATATTATACGAGCCTTGATATTCTCTTCTTGGAGGAGACAGATCTCACCATGTATAAAAGGTCTATATTAGATATCGATTCGGGAAAATGGCAAGAAGCCATGATATCCTAAATGGATTCAATTCATGACAATCAAGTCTAGGACTTGGTTGAGCTTCCTGTGGGAATTAAACCTATTGGTTGAAAATGGGTTTATAAAAGAATCGTGGCCCGATGGAAAAGTGGAAACCTTTAAGGCCCGATTGGTAGCGAAATGTTATACTCAACATCCTGAGATTGACTATGAGGAAATTTTTCACCAGTAACCATGCTTAAATCCATTTGGATATTATTAGCCATTGGTTCATATCATGATTATAATATATGGCAAATGGATGTCAAAACTTTGTTCCTGAATGGATTCTTCGAGGAGGATATCTATATGGAACAGCCAAAGGGTTTTGCATCCGATGATACTTCAAACTTTATTTGTAATCTCAAAAAGTCTATATATGGACTTAAAACAAGCTTCCCAAAGCTAGAATCATCGTTTTGATGAGATAATTAGATTATCTTGATTCATCAAGAATGAGGAAGAACGTGTGTTTATAAGAAAGTTAGTGGGACCATGGTAGTACTGCTTGTGTTGTATGTATATGATGTCATTATCATTGGGAATGATATATGAATGATGCAAAGTATAAAAGCTTACCTTTGCAAGAACTTTTCCATGAAAGACTTGGGTGAAACTTCATATATAGTGGATATAAGGCTCTACCAGGATTGAGAAAGGAAGCTTATAGGATTTTCGCAATCCAAGTACATAGATAAAATATTAGAAAGATATGGCCTTAATAATTGTAAGGCAGTAAACGTACCTTTCCGATATGATATACATCTTTTGAAAAAATGGCTCCTCAGACTGAGGAAGAAAGAGTTAAGATGTCTAACTTGCCATATTCTTCTTGTATTGGAAGCATAATATATGTTATGTTATGTGCAAGACCCGATATCAGTTTCGGCATTAGTGTTATTAATCGGTATTAATCTGATTCGGGTGATAAGTATTGGATGGCTGTGAAACGTATCCTGAAATACCTTAAGGGTACTAAGGATAAGTTTCTGATTTATGGAGAAGATGAGCTACCGGTTAAGTGTTATTCAGACTCGGATTTCCAAGGATATTTGGATGATAGAAAGTCTATATCTGGATATGTATTTACTCTAAACGATAGTGCAGTTACTTGGCGTTGTTCAAAACAAGGTTCCACAACTGATTCCACCACAGAGGCAGAATTCAGAGTGGCTTCGGAAGCTGCTAAAGAAACTATTTGGAGTAAAAAATTTAACAAAGAACTAAACATTGTGCCTAACATAGGGGATCTGATCCCACCTTTACTATGATAATAGCGGAGCCATTGCGTAAACTAATGAGCCGAGAGCGTACTCCAAATCTAAACATATGCATCAAAAATATAGCGTGATTAGTGAAATTGTTGAACAAATAGACATATTGGTCTTGAAGGTTCAAGGAAAAGACAATATAGCAGATCTACTTATAAAGGCCTTACCTCTAATGATATTCGATAGACATGCAGAGAAGATGGAGTGGAGACATCATCCGGATTGGCACTAATCAAGTAGAAGTTTGTTGGATTTAGTACTTCGAGCCCCAATCCGAACAATGTATTGTACGATATTTTATTATTAGATAATAATATAACTATATTTTCATTTCAATACTTTATTAATGGTAACTATTATTGTGTTATTTTCTCTTGAAACATGCTGGATGAAATATATTTATATATATATATATATATATATATATATATATATATATATATGTGTGTGTGTGTGTGTTTGTTGATTATAACATAAAACATAGAATACTCATGTAGTGATATTGGACCCTAGGTGTGGTTCGTCATTGGGATAGCTGGATATTTGTTGGGTATGGACTGATGTATTCATTAATCAAGTGTGGATTAAGATAAGATCTGTTGGCCCTAATGTGTACCATTAAGGGGTTTAGGTATCTATCATTTTGAGTCACGATTCTAAAGACTTTTGACAAATCCGGTCACATAAGGTTGATCGTGTTTAAACCCTAAAGTCGGTCACATTAGGGTTTATTATGCAAGGCATATATAAACTAAAGTGCTAGCACAATCTCATAATCTTTTTTTTAAAAGTTAACCTAGAATAAAATTTGGTGGAGAGCTTGCAAGACAAATACTACACATTTTTGTGGAGAAACTTTGAACTTCTGACCAACTGACTCAAAGAGATTTGAAGATTTAATCTTTGTTCAAGCTTACTAAGTAACTTCTTGATCATATGTTTCATGTCATGCCTTCTTTGATGACTTAGATGTCATGCTCGAAGCATGTAGTGATGTGTTATGTTTTGGATAGCAGAGCTTGTGATTGTGCTGAGATTAAAAGAATTGTGTATAGGTGCTCGAGTTTCATGTACTTAGGTTAATGAGTGTTCTTATTGGACATGGAATACCAATTAGGGTTTGGAATCCTAGATGATGGTTTAGAACTAAGGCTACCATTCTAGAATCACTTGACCATCATTAAGTGACCTAGAATTGTTCTTGAGTTGGTTCTTTGTGGGATTCATGTTTGGTTTGTGATTTGGATTCAAAAATGATGCACATATGTATTTTGAGTATATTTGTGTTTGTGTAATAATATTGGATGTTATAAGGATGGCATGATTTTTTCTTTGATTGTTACTGAAGTATATAATATATGTTTGGAGTTGGTTATGATGTCAAAATTGGATTTTGAATGTTTGGTAGTGTTTGGAGAAAGTTGAAAATGTTGTGTGTTCGGAACAAAGTGCATATGCTCCCTGAAAAAGGAGGCGTCGTGACTCGTAAGCCTACCTCTGGAATCATTTTGTGCATGGGAGTATCATGACATGCTAGATTACACGGCGCGACGCGGTTGAGTGTCGCAACGCGAGAGTAGGGCATGTCGCAACGCGTAAGTGAAATTTGCGATGGGCAAGCCTTCATAGCGCGATGCACACAGAGCTGGTGCTCACGCATTTGTACATCGCAACGAGTGCACAAGGTGTGTCGTAACGTCTGATTGCTAAACCTTTTTCTCCATTTTGGAGATTCAGGGACTCTGATTTGTCCTGGATGTTTTTCTTATTGACTCGTAATTAAATATAATATTAATTTAAATGAAGTGTTTAACCTAGGGTTACATGTTCATGAGTTTTAATTTTTGAAATTGTACATTTACCAAACCCGTTGATCTGAGACCGCTTCTGCTACGCGGGATATTGATCCGACCCTAGGGATTCGGCTTTGCCCCAACACTTCCTACCAAGCTTTTATAAGTTATTGGAACCTCAATGAACCATCCCAGTTGTCTTTTAGCTGTTCTCTCAAGTTTTAGGCCTAAACTAAAAGAAATATTACTTTCTTTGTAATTAAGCATCTGAGCTTTAAGAAATAGATACCCGATATATTTCTTTTGAGATAAATACAGACTATTATAAGCGGTAAATATATCAATATTTATCGTCCCTTTTACTTAATATTTTGTATATTTTCTTGAGTTTTGTGAATATTTTGATGTGTTTTGTGTTATTTGTAGATAAATAAAATGACAGGACTCTCGGGGCCAAAACATCGAAAAATGAATAAAAAGGGCAAAAATATAAATTTCCTGTTAAAATGCATCATTTACTAAAATACGTCGTTTGCTAAAATGCGTCGTCTGCTATCATACACCGCTAACGTATGCCGGACACGTGTCAGAATCAGAGAAACTTGCTATCATGCACATATACTAACATGTGTCTGCCACGTGTCAACATCACAGCAGTCTTGCTAACGTGCGCCGGACACGTGTAATCATCCCATGCTACTGATATTTACTATGCATGCGTCGCGACGCACAACACGTCACGTGTCGCGACTCCGAAACAATAATTCAGCTGCTGATACAACCGACGTTACGTGTCATGATCTGGTTTAATCAAACGCACGTTGCGACGAGCAAGGGTTCTGCGTCGGGACGTGCGGGGAAAAATTTTCACTATAAATAGAGGCTGAAATCAGAAGGAAAATTTATACCTTCTTCTGGGGAATTCCTTAAGAATACTAAGAAGATTGTATCTTGTTTGTTTATTTACAGCTTTCTGTATTTAATTTATTTTATTATACGCAATAGTTTTTTCTTTACTTTATTTTTCAGTCTTTATTTTTACTGTTCAGTATGAGGAGGTAACTCCCCTCTGCTGGGGTAAAAATTTAAGCTTTTATTACTAATATTTGGATTAATCTCCCTTAATTATAATATATAAACTATTTAAAACCTGACTTAATGGATACCGCCTTTATGGTCGGTTGGACTTAATTAAATTGATTTTAACCTGACTAAATTGGATACCGCCTTTACGGTCGGTTGGAATTAATCTTATATTTGACTTAATCAGGATACCGCCTTTATGGTCGGTTAGTAATATCATGCAAAGTTAATATATTATAATAAATGAGATATCTAAAATAGAAGTAATAAAAGTGGATCATCTAACTCCAACATTTTATTTATTGTTTATTTACCTTTTTAATTTCCAAGTTTTACTTTATGTCATTTACTTTATTTAAGCTTTTACTAGTTCTAGATATATGTTGTAACTAAACCCGTTATCTGGGGTTGTGATGAATTCCAATATCACGGTTTATAAGGAGTTAATTTTATGTCTTGGGTAATATAAATGTTTATTTATTAAGTCTTAAGTTTAATGTTTCTTATTAACTGGCCATTAATAAGATTGATCTGGTAAACTTAAAATGAACTTGACGAAGGAATTTTAGGTTTCAGCCTTAGACTTAATAGCCCATGATCTCCCTTAAGGATTAGATACCCCTTAATAGATTTCTTTCCAGGATAGACATATATCTGTCGGGCCGGGGTAGCCACAATTGGAACTTTATCTTAATGAATTCAGGTAACTTGGTTGACATAGACATATGATTAATTGGATTATTTGGGTATTTGCATTTGACAATCGACAGAGGCTTTGCATAAATTCGTGTTCCAGGTTAATAAACCAATATATTGCACAAACATGAGATAACCACTTCATCTTTAGAAGATATTGGAAGAATTCACAACCCTAGATAGTTTAATAATATTGAATTTTTCTTTCATCTACTTCGCACTGTTTTATTTACTTGTTTTAAATTTAAATTCACCACCCAATCTAACAACCAATCTATTAGATACTCGTAAACATTTGGCTTCATAAATTAATAGTTTAGGTATTAAGTCCTCGTGGGATCGATATATTTTCTACTACTTGAACGATACGTGCGCATGCGTTACGTGAATGATTTCACCGATCAAGTTTTTGGCGCCGTTGCTAGGGACTTATTTATCTTTCACTATTAATTTTGAGGTTAGATATATTTACTTGTGTCTAATTTGTTTTTACTTAATATTTTTGTTTTCTTGTGTTTCAGGTTCTCAGACACTACATGAGAAGAACAAGAAGCTTTGAAATCCGACCGCTTGACCCATAAATTGAAAGAACCATCAGACAGTTGAGAAGGGAAAGGCGAGAAGGCCAAGAAAAACCGATCAATATGGAACCTGAACCGTTGGAAGTTTCACCACCAATTCCCATTCGAGACAGAACTATTCCGGTGGTTGACGGCTTCATTTCATGTATTGTACTTCCTCCATTACCAGCAAATGCGTGTAACATCAAAACATGCATCCAGATGATACAACAATCAGTTCAGTTTGGGGGAAATGCAACTGAATATCCTAATGCCCACATCAGCAACTTCCTGGAAGTTTGCGGCACATTCAATTACAACCGAGCAGCTGAAGAAGCAATGAGACTGCGTGTTTTTCCATATTCCTTGAAAGACAGAGCTAAGGCTTGGCTACATTCACTACCAGCAGGTTCCATCACAACTTGGAACACTCTAGCCACCAAATTCCTTGCAAAGTACTTCCCTAGCTAGAACTGCAAAGCTGAGGAATGAGATCACATCTTTTGTACAACATGACTCGGAATCCCTCTGCGAAGCTTGGGAAAGATACAAAGATTTGTTCAGAAAATGTCCTCACCATGAGATTGCAAAATGGCTACAAGTCCAAACCTTCTACAATGGACTTTCTGGACTGATGAGAACTACAATTGATGCTGCTGCTGGAAGAGCTTTAATGGCAAAATGAGAAGATCAGACCTGTGACCTAATTGAAGAAATGGCCAACAATAATTCTTTGTGGCCAACAGAAAGGAGTATGATCCAACGAATTGCAAGAATTTATGAAGTTGGAGCCAACACAGCAATGAATGTCAAGATGGATCAGATATGTAAATTCATGGAAACTCTTAGCATGCAAGGTAATACTGGATCCACAAGTTCACTATTGGGAAATCTCTAAGTCCCGAGGATCGATTCAAGCATAGAAACAACATGTGAATACATTCAAGGAGGTGCGGAATACTCACAATGATCGGTTGAAGCGATGCGAAGAACACAAAAACCTCAAGTCCTCCTCCAAGGTGCATTCGGCAGTGAGCTGAATTTGGTATCCAAAAATTATGCCATGGATCATCTTCCAAGCTCCAAGCTTTCGTGATGTGATTCCAAGCTCACGGGTGGGTTTCCCTATCACCTTCGCAAGACTCTATTGTGTGCTAGCACTCTAGAGTTTGCCACAAAATCATCACTTTTTGCTTCTCCTTGCTCTCGGCAGTGAGCCAAAAATAGAAGGAAAACCAGCCCACTTTGGGCGTGAGAGGGGGAGGAAGAAAGAGAAGAGAAAATGTGTTTTTTGTTGGCAAAAAGTATATCTAATACACTTATGAATTTCCAAAAATTCATTTTCCAATTTTGCTTTTCCAAAAAGTCAAGCCATTAAAGCTTTGCCAACCACTACATCAACTATTCACATCACTCAATCAATCAAGTGACAAGTTGTCACATCACTCAAAGTGACTAATGATTTGACGATTGATGTGACTAATTATTTGACTCTTGATGTGACTTGCGGGCCGCACTTGAATTCGAAATGCGAGTGCGCTCGCAAACACTCTCGGGCTCGGGTTCGCTAATTCCAAATTAACGAATTTTCCGTTGCGACGTAATTAAATAATTATGCCTAGCAAAATCACTATTCACGTCGCTAATGAATTAATTCTAAATTAACTCGTTTGCCCGAATTAAAATCTAATTTCAATTTTGCGTCGAAATCCAATTTCGCATAATATATCAAATATATTATTTTATCGATTAATTCCAAATTAATCGTTTTATCTCTTTAAATAATATTTTATCCTAGATAAAATATCTCTGTAATTAATCCCAGATTAATTTTCTCTCTCTACTAATTAATCCCAGATTAATAAAGTGTGAGTCATACGTCATCGGTGAATCTTCGGGAAGCGACCCATGAGATCCCCGGATATGTTGGCAGTAAATTCGGTCGTCGGACTATCCGAACATGTACGTACCTAGTACTACGTTTTTACCGATTTACAAGACAAGGTTGGCTTCTAGCAAAGCGCCATGCCTACCCAATTCTCCAGAAATATCCTTACAGGAATATGTGATCTATAGCAGGCGTAGTATACGTAGTATTGCGTAATTCGATCCAGTATCGGATGTCACGTTCAAGGCTTGGGGCTGGAATTGTGTCTGCCTCGTACGAAGCACATATCAAATCTCTGGTAACTAGTCTCTATAATCGGATAAACATGACCTAGTCATTTTATCCCGATGACTGCATTACATAAGAGAACCAGTTCCGTATCCTACGTGACCATCATCTCCACTATGACTGGAGTGATACTTCCATCTTGACAGCACACCCAACACACTACGATTCTCAATATACCCAGCAGAGGCGTACACAGAACCTGTTAAAGCCCTGGACGACCTAAAACCAAAGTATATTGATTGTCGCAAGTATTAGCGGTGCAAGTCTCAGGTTAAGACCAAATACACCTACCCTGATTTCGAACTTCCATAGACACATAGTCATACTACCAATGGAATTCCGAGGGGTCTATCCAGAGCGAAGCTGTTTTCCGTACCATCGGTAAAACACAACCTCCTACTACACTTACATGAGTATCCTATACCCAAATAATGAGAACTATGTTGTTATGCCCTCACAATGCGCACAAGTGTAATACTAGTCTTTTACGCATTATCGATGTCCAATCTCGATAATACTCTGACTAGGGATATTTAATGATTAAACCTTCGTGGATTGATACTGTCTCATATCATCTCAATCCATGAACTAATCATAAGGACCTTCTATCATTTATACATCTTTAGTGATCTAATCACAAATGATAAAAGAGCAATTTCCTTTGTCACATAGTTAATTTGTACAAATAGTGACGTTATGGGTCATAACTGTCCAACAATCTCCCACTTGACCTATAGCCAGTCACTCGAGTGTTCTACACCCGAACTATGTACTGTTCGCTCAAATTACTGAGAAAAGACTTTCGTCAGCGGATTTGCATGATTATCATCTGATGTGATTTATACGATCATCACATCGCCACGATGTATGATCAGAACGAATCAGATGAATAGTCGAAGTATGTATCTAGATCGTTGATGAGACCATTAATTCTTTAGCCTGCGTTGTAACCTAGCTAAGCTGCTAACAAAACTATATCTAATCTAATTAGATTTATTATCGACCCAAATGGCTTCTATTGCTGCCTCAGCTGCAGCAATAATCTACTTTTGTTGTTTATTCGGTAACAGTATCTTGCTTGGAAGATTTCCAGCTCACTGTTCCGTTATTCAAACTGTATAGTACCTTTTGTGACTTATAGTCATTTTATCGGTTAGGAAACTTGCAACTGTGATCCCAGTCACTCCAAGTTCTCCTTCTCCATAATATAAGACAGCATCCTTAGTTCCTCCAAGATACTCAAGGATGTTCTTAACATCAATCCAATGACTATCACTTGGATTGGCCTGATTGTGACTCTATATGCTCAAAGCGTATGAGACACCAGGTCGCGTACATTTTCAATGTACGAGTTCTCGGAGAGTATTAACAACTTTAAATCTATCCCAGTAGATCTTTATTCTTAGAATAAAGGTTGTTTCTCCCAAGAATTCTATGGAGAATATTTCATGAAAGCCAAGCTTTCACCGATTTTATTACGGGAATATCATTTCCAAGAAATGATATGTCATCATTATTTAGGACTTTCATTGTCAGTGCGCTCCCACTAACCTCCTTATATACACAAGAATCATTTTCGTTTTGAATTAAATCATATACCATTGTGATTACATCAAAACGATAATTCCAAGAATGTTATGCTTGCTTCAATCCATCCATGGATCGAATAACCTGCAAACTTTGTTTGCTAGTTTTGGTACGACAAAACCGTCAGGATGTTGTAAACATCCTCCAAAAGGTTTCCTTTTCAGGAAAGCGATTTTCAGTTCAGCTGTCATATTTCATAAATGAAACATGCAGCATCAGCAAGCATTATCCAAATGGCTTTACCGTGGCAACAGGTAAAAGGTTTCGTTGTAATCGACACAATGTTGATAACGATACCTTTTCGCTACAAGCCTAGCTTAGTATGTTGGTATGTTGCCTTCCATGTATGTCTTCCTTGAAGACTTATATAGTACCAGTAGGCACAATGCCTTGCGGTACATTAACTAGTGTCCAAACATAGTTGGTATACATGGATCCATTTCGGACTTTATGGCACTTTGCCATAATAGGGAGTCGATACTTTGTATCACTACCTCATACGTAGTCAATTCATTTTCCTCAATAAGATTGACATATTTTGATGTGAGATCAGAAACCCATACCCCAGGTTTTTTTCTGACTCTCTCCGACTTACGTGGTTCTTGTGTATTTGAAGATTATTGGTATAGTTTCATCCTTGATGAACTATTTGTGTTCCATTAGAAATCGGTGCCTGGAATAGTATTACTCTGATTTTCATCGAGTTTTACTATCCTCCTACTTACCACTGCATATAGGTATTCCTCTTAGGAAAACCTCATGTTGAGCAACAATTAAATTGTTCTCTTGTGAGTTGTATAAGTACTATACTTTGGTTTCCCTAGGATAACCTACAACTTAGGCACTTATCCGATTTGGGTTCTAGTTTGGTATCATCCAAACTTATGCTCAGCATACCCAAATCTTTAAGAATGAGAAACTTGGTTTCTATCCTGTTCATATCTAATATGAAATCTGTCTAACAGATTTTTATGGAACCTTATTCTAAATAAGTTCTACACTGTTAATGTGTATCCGTTGAAGGAAATGGTAGCTCAGAGCGACTCATGATTAACCTTATCATCTCCAACAAAATTCGGTTTCTCCGTTCAAACACACCGTCAAACTGACGTGTTCCGGGAGGAGTCCTCTTTGAAAGAATACTATACTCTTTCAAGTATACGAGAAACTTATTGCTTAAGTACTTTCATCATGGTCTAACCGTGATGGTTTTATACTTTAGCCGATCTGTTTGTCTATTTCGTCTCGAAACTCTAAAAGTTTCCGATTTATGTTTCAAAGGAAACACATAACCATAACGCGATACCACATCCGTAAAGGTCACGAAATATTCATATCCACCTCTAGCCTAGCTAGATATGGGCCCACCTATTTCACTATGAATAAGGGCTAACAGATCGATGGCATTTACATTTTTACCAAGTAAAATGTGTTTTAGGCATTTTGCCTAATAAACTAGATTCGTAAACTTTATTTGATTGGAATCAAATTAGTCCTAGTACTCACTCTTCAAAAGTGTGGATATACGAGTCTTGTTTAATTGTGTCCCAGACAACAATGCCACAATTAAGTTTCAACTGATTAAATCAGTTTGAGCTAATTGTTTGTCATTTTGTACATTTGAGATTTATTTATATTCAAAATATAAATACTGTTATTCACATCTAATATGTTTATCTCAATATCATCTTTATATAATGAAACATTTTAGTGTTCTAGAATATAAAGGTATACCCGCAACGGGTTAAACAATGATATAGAGATAATGTATCTAGTCAAACTAGTTACGTTATAATAGCTTCCTAATTTAAGTACACACCTGAAGGGTAGTTCCTAAACTTAGGTATCTACGGTTAAAACAGTGACTTTCGTCCCGTTCTCAATTCACAGATAAATCTCAATTGTAGTCAGTATCCTGCTCATAGTAGATTCTGCACATCAGTACATATTAATGTACCACACTTAGTATCTAAAATCCAATTTTAATACTAGTAGTGAACATGTTTATGACAAACATATTTGAAGTCGGAGGCTTGCTCGTTCTTCAATTCCTTCATGTGTGCTTTGTCCAAACGGCAGTCACGCTTCCGCGATCCCGTTTGCCACAATTTAGGCAGACATTTTGGGATATGTCATTTGTCTTCCCAGAAGACTGTAATGACTTTGCCTTTGCCCCTTTTCACACTCCAGAAGCTATGGCCAAGCCTTGGCCTTCTAGAATATCGAAGTAAGGTGCGCGCCTTGCGCTTCTTGCCTAATTGTAAATTCTGGCTTTGTCTCCTTGAGAATTGCCATTAACTCTCCAAGAGTTTACTATTGTAATTTAGTACTTCTAAGATCTAAAAATAGATCTTTGATGATCCTTCAATTTCATTATCATACTTTAAGGATCTAATCCTTAGTTCTGATTAAGAAATTAAGGAGTCTATTTGGCAAGCATAATGGATTAAGCACTAAAGTTATCATCACATGAATATTCCAAATATCATGCTCTACTATTTGCTTAACTCCGTGCTTAGGCCTAAGATGTTATTTATCAAATAAAGTAACTTCTTAGTTTTCAGGACTATCCTGATTCATTATTCCCAATTTGAAAATTAAAGTCGTTTAAATACATTTTCACCCAGGATTATGCTTTAAACACCAATCTTTCAATTATCTTGATTCTAATAGTCCAACTATTTAATCAACGATTTAGGTACTATTTATTATAATGATTACTATGTCCAACTATATAATCAACTATAATTTAATAGATTAAATTCAATTACATTGATTACTATAATCCAATTATAAAATCAACTATAATTAATTAAATCAAATATATTGATTACTATAATCCAATTATATAATCAACTATAAATGAATAGTTTGAATACAGTCCAACTGTTTTATTAAAACAACGATTAAATATTAGTCCAACTAACATTTAATTTATTGACGAATAAATTTGAAATGAGCGCGTATGGCAAGTTACTAAACGAATATTGCAAATTTAATACTTGCCTCCCACTATTTTTCGGCGAGCCTCTAACCCTCTGTGGAGTACTCGGGAAACCTTGTTTCCTAGTGGGCTAGGATCCCGTTAAATATCACACAATCTTGACTTTGACCAACAAATTGTATGATAATTAACTAGGTAGATCTCTAAGATCAATTGGATCCCATCCAATTCCTAGATCCAGTAGGTGGACATCCAAGTCCGAAACATATATCTTATATATGCCAATATATCCAATATATCCAATATATTGCCTAACCTTTTTCCTCTGAATCAACTAAGCCTTGGCTTTGGCACAACAAACTTAGTAATCCCAGTTAAGCGGAACCCATTGACCACGGAAAGCTTCGTAATCAATGTCGATGGACAAGAAGTGATCTTGACTTTGGCCAACAAATCACAACTTGGACAAGACACCAATATGGAACAAAGCCTTCGTGATTCAAACACATCCTCGACAGACAAAGGCCTTGACTTTGGCCAACAAACCAATGCCAGTCTTGGATCTTGAGTAAGAATCACTAAATGGAAGGAAAAACGCTTAATATTATGTGAGGGTTTTTCGCGTGCAAATTGGCAACCAATTTATTATCTTTGTTAAGGTCTCACCATCATACACCCTTAAACATGCATTCTAAACACATAATAAGGTGCATATAAATAAATAATAATGATATGCGGATGGATACTTAACACATTGATCCTAGATCAAATCTCTCCATTTCCTATCTCCCGCTAGCACAAGTATTTACTTCTACCCGTTACATAACACTTCTAAAGAAACCTCATTTACATTGAGGGGAATAGGTGAGAAGAGAAATACATAGAGTCAAAGAGGTAATAGGCTGGACTCGCAGGTCCAATTAATAAATTCTAAATTTATTACAACAATTTCCAAAATTGCCCCACCCATCTAATAACCATCTGATATACATTATTCATGCATCGCAACCATGTATTCACACAAGCATGTTATCAATCAATCTAATCCAATTAATTAATCTGATTATTAATGACCATCCAATGTTCAAACAATGATTTGATTTTGCGCGAGTCCAACTCGTTTTGCGAATAAGTACTCAAAGTACGAATTCTTGAATTATATTAAACTACAAAATTAAATCCAATTCAATTTGCATTTAATACTAATTCACTTATTTAATTCCAAATTAAATATTACACTTTATAAATAAACCTTTACGACTTAGATTCTAAATCTAACCGTTACAGGTCTCAAAGCCCGATTAACATCCAATGTCAATTTAATTTAAAGTCCAATGGGCTTTTAATTAATTTCTTAAGGCATAGACTTTTGGTCAACTTGGGTCAAACCCAATTACCAAAGCCCATTTAAGGAATCACCCTTATATGCTTAGAAATCAATTTAGGCCCATTAGGCCCAATTAAAGTTAAAGGTCCATTAGTCATAATTGGACTTTATGGATATGATTTTGGGCCCAATTGGATCCAACCAATTTGCCTAAACCAATCTTGGTACAACCAAACCCAATTAGCCCAATTACAACTTTCAAGCTCAAATCCAATTTAAGCCCAATTAATTAAACTACAAAAATTCCAAATTTCATATTTAATTAAACAAAGTGTATTGCCATAATTAATCACCCAAATTAACATTTCCAAAACATCAATTATACTAATTAATTATGCTTATTAACAACAATTAGTGTCCAACACAATTGATCGAAAATCAAACCCATTTTACATGCTTCATGTCTCGGCAATTAGGGGTTTTTACAAATCGATTCGGTTTTAATCCAATTAAGTCCACAATCAACTTTCCCAACATGATTCCAACTCATCCAATGAATCAAAAATCAAAAATCCCAAGACATTAGGGTTCATCAATGTCTCGGCCAAGCCTTACATTTTGGGGAAAATTGTTCCAAACAACTTTTCATGAAATTGATCCAATCAAACTTCAATTAAACTACATTTAAGCATACTCAATCATCCAATTTCATCAAATCATGCTCAAATACATTTTACCCAATTTTAACCCTAAATCAAGTTTCATGCTTTTAACTCGCTCTGATACCATTGTTGGGAAATCTCTAAGTCCCGAGGATCGATTCAAGCATAGAAACAACATGTGAATACATTCAAGGAGGTGCGGAATACTCACAATGATCGGTTGAGGCGATGCGACGAACACAAAAACTTCAAGTCCTCCTCCAAGGTGCATTCAGCAGTGAGCGGAATTTGGTCTCCAAAAATTCTGCCATGGATCATCTTCCAAGCTCCAAGCTTTCGTGATGTGATTCCAAGCTCACGGGTGGGTTTCCCTATCACCTTCGCAAGACTCTATTGTGTGCTAGCACTCTTGATTTTGCCACAAAATCATCACTTTTTGCTTCTCCTTGCTCTCGGCAGTGAACCAAAAACAGAAGGAAAACCAACCCACTTTGGGCGTGAGAGATGGAGGAATAAAGAGAATAGAGAACGTGTTTTTTTGTTGGCAAAAAGTGTATCTAATACACTTATGAATTTCCAAAAATTCATTTTCCAATTTTGCTTTTCCAAAAAGTCAAGCCATTAAAGCTTTGCCAACCATTACATCAACTATTCACATCACTCAATCAATCAAGTGACAAGTTGTCACATCACTCAAAGTGACTAATGATTTGAAGCTTGATATGACTAATGATTTGACGCTTGATGTGACTTGCGGGCCGCACTTGAATTCGAAATGCGAGTGCGCTCGCAAACACTCTCGGGCTCGGGTTCGCTAATTCCAAATTAACGAATTTTCCATTGCGACGTAATTAAATAATTATGCTGAGCAAAATCACTATTCACGTCGCTAACGAATTAATTCTAAATTAACTCGTTCGCCCGAATTAAAATCTAATTTCAATTCTGCGTCGAAATCCAATTTCGTATAATATATAAAATATATTATTTTATCGATTAATTCCAAATTAATCGTTCTCTCTCTTTAAATAATATTTTATCCCAGATAAAATATCTCTATAATTAATCCCAGATTAATTTTCTCTCTCTACTAATTAATCCCAGATTAATAAAGTGCGATCATACGTCATCGGTGAATCTTCGGGAAGCGACCCATGAGATCCCCGGATATGTTGGCAGTAAATTTTGTCGTCGGACTATCCGAACACGTACGTACCTAGTACTACGTTTTTACCGATTTACAAGACAAGGTTGGCTTCTAGCAAAGCGCCATGCCTACCCAATTCTCCAGAAATATCCTTACCGGAATATGTGATCTATATCAGGCGTAGTATACGTAGTATTGCGTATTTCGATCAAGTATCGGATGTCACGTTCAATGCCTGAGGCTGGAATTATGTCTACCCCGTACGAAGCACATATCGGATCTCTGATAATTAGTCTCTATAATCGGATAAACATGACCTAGTCATTTTATCCCGATGACTGCAGTACATAAGTGAACCAGTTCCGTATCCTACGTGACCATCATCTCCAGTATGACTGGATGATACTTCCGTCTTGACATCACACCCAACACACTACGATTCTCAATATACCCAGCAGAGGCGAACACTGAACCTGTTAAAGGCCTGGACGACCTAAAACCAAAGTATATTGATTGTCGCAAGGTATTAGCGGTGCAAGTCTCAGGTTAAGACTAAATACACCTACCCTGATTTCGGACTTCCATAGACACATAGTCATACTACCAATGGAATTCCGAGGGGTCTATCCAGAGCGAAGCTGTTTTCCGTACCATCGGTAAAACACAACCTCCTACTACACTTGCATGAGTATCCTATACCCAAATATATGAGAACTATGTTGTTATGCCCTCACAATGCGCACAAGTGTAATACTAGTCTTTTACGCATTATCGATGTCCAATCTCGATAATACTCTGACTAGGGATATTTAATGATTAAACCTTCGTGGATTGATACTGTCTCATATCATCTCAATCCATGAACTAATCATAAGGACCTTCTATCATTTATACATCTTTGGTGATCTAATCACAAATGATAAAAGAGCAATTTCCTTTGTCACATAGTTAATTTGTACAACAACACCATGATCTGTACAAATAGTGACGCTATGGGTCATAACTGTCCAACATTCACCATATGGAGGAGCACAAAGACTAACCAACATGAGAGATGGTGAATTATGTCAATAATTTCAACAAACAGGGGAACAATCTATATTCCAACACTTACAACCCAGGGTGGAGGAATCATCCCAATTTTGCATGAATAAAAATTCAGGGCAAATGAACATCGGCCACCAGGATTCCAACAGCAAAATAAAGGCCAGGAGTATGAAAAAGAACCAGGAATAACAAAAGTGTTGGCTCACTTGAAAAAGCTGGAAGCAAAATACGACTCTCAAGCAGCATCATATGATGCTATGTTTCAATCCCAAGTAGTATTAATTCAAAGTCAAGCAGCATCTTTGAAAACTCTGGAGAATCAAATGGGACAACTTACCAATGCTCAGAGTTACCGACCGTAAGGTAACCTTCCTAGCAACACAGAACCAAATCCAATGAACCGAGGGAATGAGCAATGTCATGCCTTCACTTTGAAAATCGGTACTGAAATCAACAAAAATATTGCAGTCAAGGCAACTGTTGAGGAAGTTCCAAAAGAAAGCAGGGAAGAAATCAACAGATGGAGGAAAAAGAGGCAAAAGCAAATGATCAAGAAAGATTCACCCCACCTTCACCTTTTCCACACAGCGTCTCCAGAAAAATAAACTAGACAAACAGTTTTCTCGATTCCTGGAGATCTTAAAGAAGCTGCATATCAATATTCTATTTGTAGAAGCTTTGGAATAAATGCCCAGCTATGTCAAATTCATGAAAGATATTCTTTCACGAAAGCGGAGATTAGGAGATTACGAGACAGTAGCATTGACAGAATAATACAGCGCCATCATTCAGAGGAAGCTTCCCTCAAAGTTGAAAGACCCTGGCAATTTCACCATCCCTTGCACCATAGGAGAACATAACTTTGGTAAGGCTTTATGTGATTTATGTGCAAATTGGAGAAGCAATTCCCACCTCAGTCTCTCTGCAACTTGCTGATAGATCGCTCATATTTCCAAGAGGTGTATTTGAAGATGTGCTGGTCAAAGTCGACAAACTCATTCTCCCAGCAAACTTTATTATCCTTGACATGGAGGAAGAAGAAGACGTGACCATCATCATTGGGAGACCATTCTTGGCTACAGGTCGAACCATTATTGATGCACAAATAGGAGAACTAACCATGAGGATACAGGACCAAGAAGTGACATTCAATGTTTTCAAAGCTACAGAATTCCCGAATGACGAAAAGAAGGAGGAATGTTCAAACTTGATGTGATAAATGGTACCATTTAGAACTCCGATGCAATGCAAAGTCCCACTGACAAACTTAAAGCATGTCATATGCCTGAAGATAAAGTGTATTGCGCACTGAAGAAGTTAAATCTTGATCCACAAGCAACTGAAGAGAAAATGCTCCACCAACTCAACGAATTGGAGGAATTTCACATACAACCTTTCGAGAATGCCAAATTATACAAAGAAAAGGCCAAAAAGAGATATGATGAGAAGTTAGTGCGTATATAACTGGAACCGGGACAACGGGTATTATTCAGCAAATCAAGGTTCAATTTTTTCCCTGGGAGGTTAAAATCACCGTTGCCAGGTCCATTCTTAATCACTCAAGTTTTACTAGATAGAACCGTTGAGTTACATGAACTCAATTATAATGAAACATTCAAAGTTAATAGTAAGCGTGGTCAAACACTATTGGGGAGAATCATTATAGTGATAAAAAGAAAGTGTCACATTTTCAGATCCAGCCTAATGTTCGGGCAGTCAGGTCTAGCTGACGACGTTAACTTAGCGCTAGCATGGAGGCAACCCATGCAATTTGTGTATATATTTAGATTTGGTGTGTTTTATTTTTGTGTGTTTAATTTTTTTAGGTAAAGTCACATTTCAGGATGGAAGACGTTCTCGTAAATCTTCATAAGCATTTTCCTTCTCTCCCCCAAAACTCTCTGATGAAGGTCTATAAAGCTCGCTTGGAACGAATGAGACTTCTGATGAACAAAGGTATTCCTAATGACATTTGTTGGATTATTGAAGCACGGGTCCGATTGGCAGGTGAGTCCTCTGACACTTTAGTATCACATCTACCTAGTGTTTAGTTTTTTAGGTCTTCCCAAGATCAAATTAAGCATATAAACGTGTGAATACATCAAAGTAAGGTTCCGAAAATACTTACTTTGATCGGCTTTGCGATGCGAAGAACACAAAAAAAATTTCTGCTCTTTCAAGTTCTCAGCCATGCCTTCTTTTTGTGCTCCATGTTTGATCTCCAAGCTCCAAGCTTTGTGTGTGGATTCCATGCTCATGAATGGGTTTCCCTATCACCTCGTAAGACCTCTTTAGTGTGCTAGCACTTGGAATAAATTTCCACAAATTATTTCCTTTGCTTCTTCTATCTCTGGGCCATGAGAGAAATTTTGAGAGAAATGGCACCAAGTGCCGTGAGGGAGAGAGAAGAGAGAAGAAGTTATGTTGTTGACTTGTGCAATTTGATTTCAAAAATAAAATTAAATGATATACCAAATTTTGGTATAAGTCATTCAAACCATCACACTTGTGTGTTTCACACTCAACAACCTACCAACAACTTCCATCACATTAAAGTGATAAAGTTGACTAGTGATGTGACGCGTGATGTGACTTGTGGGCCCCACTCGATTCAAAATGCGAGTGGTCCCGCAAACACTCCCGGGCTCGGGTTCGCTAATTCCGAATTAACGAACTTTCCTTTGCGACGTAATTAAATCAAATTTAATTAAATAATTATGCCTAGCAAAATTACTATTCACATCGCTTGCGAATTAATTCTAATTTTAATTCCGCGTCGAAATCCAATTTCGTTTAATATATCGAATATATTATTTTATCGATTAATTCCAAATTAATCATTCACTCTCTTCAAATAGTATTTTATCCCAGATAAAATATCTCCGTAATTAATCCTAGATTAATTTTCTTTCTTTTATAATTAATCCCAGATTAATTATGTGCGAGTCATACGTCATCGGTGAATCTTCGGGAAGCGACCCATGAGATCCCTGGATATGTTGGCAGTAAATCTGGTCGACGGAATACGTACGTACCTAATACTACGTTTTTACCGATTTACAAGACATGGTTGGCTTCTAGCAAAGCACCGTGCCTACCCAATTCTCCAGAAATATTCTTAAAGGAATATATAATCTATATCAGGCGTAGTATACACAGTATTGCGTATTGCGATCCAGTATCGGATGTCATGTGCTAGGCCTAGGGCTGGAATTGTGTCTGCCCCGTACGAAGCACATATTGGATCTCTGGTAACTTGTCTTTATAATCGGATAAACATGACCTAGTCATATTATCCCGATAGCTGCAGCATATAAGAGCACCAGTACTGTATCCTACATGATCATCATCTCCATATGACTGAAATGATACTTCCATCTTGACATCACACCCAATACACTATGATTCTCAATATACCACCAGAAGAGGCGTACACATAACCTATTAAAGCCGTGGACGACCAAAACCAAAGTATATTGATTGTCGCAAGTATTAGCGATGCAAGTCTCGGGTTAAGACCAAATACACCTACCCTGATTCAGACTTCCATAGACACATAGTCATACTACCAATGGAATTCCGAGGGGTCTATCCAGAGCGAAACTGTTTCCGTACCATCAGTATACACAACCTCCTATTATACTTGCATGAGTATCCAATACCAAATATATGAGAACTATGCCGTTATGCTCCCACAACGCACACAAGTGCAATACTAGTCTATTCCACATTATCGATGTCCAATCTCGATAATACTACGACTATGGATATTTTAATGATTTAAACCTTCATGGATGATACTGTCTCATATCTTATCAATCCGGAACTAATCATATGGACTTTTATCATTTATATATCCCGGTAATCCAATTACAAATGATAAAAGAGAAATTTCCTTTGTCACATAGTTAATTTGTACAATAACACCATGTTCTGTACAAATAGTGATGCTATGGGTCATAATTGTCCAACAATCTCCCACTTGGCCTATAGCCAATCACTCAAGTGTCCTACACTTGAACTATGTACTGGTCGCTCAAACTTCTGCTGAGAAATAGCTTTCGTCAGCGGATTTGCAAAGTTATCATCTGATGCGATTTATTCGATCATCACATCGCCACGATGTATGATCTGAACGAATCAGATGAATAGTTGAAGTATATACATGGATCGTTGATGAGACTATTAATTCTTTAGCCTGTGCTGTAGCCTAGCTCATCTGCTAACAGAACTACTTCTAATCTAATTAGGATTATATAGATCCAAAGTGCTTCTATTGCTGCCTCAGCTGCAGCAATATTCCGCTTTTGTTGTTTATTCGGTAACAGTATCTTGCTTGGAAGATTTCCAGCTCACTGTTCCGTTATTCAAACTATATAGTACCCTTATTACGACTAACAGTCGTTATGTCGGTTTGGAAACTTGCAGCAGTGAACCCAGTCACTTCAATTTCTCCTTCTCCATAGCTTAAGAAAGCATCCCTAGTTCATCTAAGATACTTAAGGATGTTCTTAACATCAATTCAGTGACTATCACTTGGATTGGCCTGATTGTGACTCCATATGCTCAAAGCATATGAGACACCAGGTCACATATATTTTTCAATGTACGAGTTCTTCGGAGAGTGCCAACAAATTTAGATCTATCTCAGTAGATCCTTATTCCTATAATAAAGGTTGTCTCTCCCAAGTAGCCTACGGAAAATTTTCATGAAAGCCAAGCTTTCACCGATTGTATTATGGGAATGTCATTTCCAAGAAATGATATATCATCATTATTTAGGATATTTATTATCAGTGCACTCCAACTAACCTCCTAATATACACAAGAATTATTTTCGTTTTGAAATAAATCATATACCATTATGATTACATCAAAACTATAGTTCCAATAATGCAATGCTTGCTTCAATCCATCAATGGATCGAATTAACTTGCAAACCTTGTTTGCTTGTTTAGGTACGACAAAACCGTCAGGATGTTGTAAACATCTCCAAAAGGTTTCCGTTTAAGGAAATCGATCTTGACATTCAGCTGCCATATTTCATAAATGAAACATGCATCATTTGCAAGCATTATCCAAATGGATTTAACCATGGCAATGAGTAAAATGTTTCGTCGTAATTGACAAATTATTTATAACGATATATTTTCGCTACAAGCCTAGCTTTGTACGTTTGTATGTTGCCATCCATGTTTGTCTTCCTTGAAGACTCATATAGTACCAATAGGCACAATGCCTTCCGGTACATCAACCAGTGTCTAAACTTGGTTGGTATACATGGAATCCATTTCGGAATCATGGCACTTTGTCATGAAAGGAGTCGATACCTTATATCACTTCCTCATACGTAGTCGATTCGTATTCCTCAATAAGATTGATATCTTTACGAGGTGAGATCAGAAACCCATACCTCCCAGGTTGTTTTCTGACTCTCTCTGACTTACGCGGTTCTTGTGTATTCGAAGATTATGGTACAGTTTCATCCCTGATGAACTGTTTATGTTCCATTAAGGAATCCGTGCCTGGAACAGTATTACTCGATTTTTCATCGAGTTTTAGTTTCCTCACACTTACCACTGCATATAGGTATTCCTGTTAGGAAACCGGATGGAGAGGAACAATTAAATTGTTCTCATGTGAGTTGTATAAGAACTATACTTTGGTTTCCCTATGATAACCCAAAATTATGCACTTATCCGATTTGGGTTCTATTTTGGTATCATCCAAACATATACCCAGCATTCCCAAATCTTCAGGAATGAGAAAACCCGGTTTCTTTCTTGTTCATATCTAATATGAAATTTGTCTAACAGATTTTTATGGAACCTTATTCAAAATAAGTGTTGCACTGTTTAATGCGTATCCCTAGAAGGAAAATGGTAGCTCAGAGCGACTCATGATTAACCTTACTATGTCTAACAAAATTTGGTTTCTCCGTTCGGACACACCACTCAATTGAGGTGTTCCGTGAAGAGTCCACTTTGAAAGAATACTATACTCTTTCAGGTATTCGAGAAACTTATTGCTTAAGTATTTTCATCATGGTCTAACCATGATGGTTTAATACTTTAGCCGATCTGTCTGTCTACTTCATGTCGAAACTCTTTGAATTTATCAAAAGTTTCCGATTTATGTTTCATAAGAAACATATAACCATAACGCGATGCCACATCCGTAAAGGTTACGAAGTGTTCATATCCACATCTAGCCTATCTAGATATGGGCCCACTTATGTCACTATGAACGAGGGCAAACAGATCGGTGGCACTTATACTTTTACCAACTAAAAAGTGTTTTAGGCACTTTGCCTAATCAACTAGATTCGTAGACATCATTTGAAAAGGATCAAATCCGTCCTAATATCCACTCTTCAAAAGTGTGGATATACGAGTCTTGTTTATGTGTCCCAGACAACAATGCCACAAATAAGTTTCATCTGATTAATTCAGTTTGAGCTATTTTTTTGTCATGTTATACGTTTGAGATTCATTTGTATTCAAAATATAAATAATGTTATTCACATCTAATGTGTGTTTATCTCAATATCATCTTTATAAAATAAAACACTTTAGTGTTCTAGAATATAACGGTATACCCGCAACGGGTTAAACTTAGATATAGAGATAATGTTTCTAGTCAAACTAGTTACATTTTAACAGTTTCCTAATTTAAGTACATACCCGAATGGTAGTTCCTAAACATAGGATTCTACGGTTAAAACAGCGACTCTAGTCCTGTTTCCGACTCATAGGTAAATCTCATCTGAAGTCAGTCTCCTGCTAATCAGCAGATTCTGCACATCAGTACATATTTATGTACCACATCTAGTATCAAAATCCAATTTTGTAACTATTAGTGAACATGTTTATGACAAACATACTTGAAGCCGGAGCCTTGCCCCGCTTCATTTCCTTCATGTCTGCCTTGTTCATACGGCAATCACGCTTCCAGTGACCCCGTTTGCCACAGTTTAGGCAGACAACTTTGGATATGTCATTTGTCTTGCTAGAAGACCGTGATGATTTTGCCTTTGCCCCTTTTAGAAGCTCTGGCTCTGCCTCCTAAAGTATAGCCTTCAACTCTGCAAGAGTTTAGTCTTGGTTCATAATGAATCTGCCCCAGCTTACGGGTAGAGACTATAAGATCAAATCTCTGGTAGTCTCGGCCACGTAGGTAATGCTCAGCTGACCTAGCTGATCGATGTCAGCAATCATCTGCGACACCTAGTGCTCGACAGATGTACCCTCTGACATACGTGAGCAAAAGAGCTTCTTTTGCAATTTATACTTCTAAGATCTAAGAATAGATCTATGAAGATCTTTAATTTCAACATCATGGTACAAGGATCTAATCCTTAATTCTGACGACGGAATTAAAGTGTCATTGCATCAAGTATAAAGGATTGAGCACTAAAGTTATCATTACATGAATCTTCCAAAGATCATGTTCTACTATTTGCTCAACTCCGGGCTTAGGCCCGAGATGATGTAATTAATCAATAGAATAACTTCTCAATTCCCAGAACTATCCTGAGGTTCTATTCCCAATCTGAAAATTAAAGCCGTTTAAAGACATTTTCTCCTAGGATTATGTTTTAAACGCTAATCTTTCAGTTATCTTGATTTCAATAGTCCAACTATCCAATCAAAGATTTCAGGTACTATTGATTATAATGATTACTATAGTCTAACTATATAATCAACTATAATTTGTTTGGTTAAATTCAAATATATTGATTACTATAATCCAATTATATAATCAACTATTATTTGAAGTAGTTTGAATACAGTCCAACTGTTTAATTAAAACAACATTTAAATATTAGTCCAACTAATATATTTATTTAATGACGAAAATTGAAATAAGCGCATATTGGCAAGTATCTAAACGAAACTGCAAATTTAATACTTGCCTCCCACTATTTTTCGGCGAGCCTCTAACCCTCTGTTGAGTACTCGGGAAACCTTGTTTCCTAGTTGGCGGGATCCCGTTAAATAACACACACCTTGACTTTGGCCAACAAGCTGTATGATATTTAACTAGGTAGATCTCTAAGATCAATTGGATCTCATCCAATTCCTAGACCCAGTAGGTGGGCATCCAAGTCCGAAAAATATATCTTATATATGCCAATATATCCAATATATTCCTTAACTGTTTTCCTCTGAATCAATTAAGCATTGGCTTTGGCACAACAAACTTAATGATTCCAGTTAAGCGGGACCTATTGACCTTGGAAAGCTTCGTAATCGATGTCGATGGACAAGAAGTGATCTTGAATTTGGCCAACAAATCACAACTTGGACAAGACATGTGATACGGAACAAAGCCTTCATGATTCAAACACATCCGCGATGGACAAATGTCTTGACTTTGGCCAACAAATCAGTGTCAATCTTGGATCTTGAGAATGAATCATTCAATGGAAGGAAAAACGCTTAATATTTGTTGAGGGTTTTTCGCGTAATTGGCAACAAATTAATTATCTTTGATTAGGTCTCATCATACACCCTTAAACATGCATTCTAAAAGCATAATAAGGCGCGGTAAATAAATTAATAATGATATGCGGATGGATATTTAAAATAACTTGTTCCTAGAACAAATCTCTCCATTTCCTCTCTCTCGCTAGCACAAATCTTACTTCTACCCAATTACATAACACTTCTAAAGAACCTTAATTACATTGAGGGGAATAGGTGGTGAGAGAGAAATACAAAGAGTCAAGAGGTAATAGGCTGGACACGCAGGTCCAATTTAATAAATTTTTAATTTATTACAACAATTTCCAAAATTTCCCTCACCCATCTAATATCCATCCGATATACATTATTCATACATCACATCCATGTATTCACACAAAGCATGTTATCAATCAATCTAGTCCAATTAATTAATCTGAAATTAATTATCATCCAATGTTCAACCAACGATTTGATTGCGCGAGTCAAACTCGTTTTAAGAATAAGTACTCAAAGTACGAATTCTTGAATTATATCAAACTACAATATTAAATCCATTTAATTTGAATTCAATACTAATTCTTATTTAATTCAAATTAAATAATTACACTTTATTAATGAGCCTTTGCGACTTAGATTCTAAATCTAATCATAACGGGTCTCAAATCCCAATTAACATCCAATGTCAATTTAATTAAAGTCCAATGGGCTTTCAATTAATTTATAAGGCATGGACTTTGGCAACCAAAGCCCAATAAGGAATCACCATTTGCCAAAAATCAATTTAGGCCCATTAGGCCCAATTAAAATATTAAAGGTCCATTTAATCATATTTGGACTTTATGGAAATGGTTTTAGGCTCAATTGGATCCAACCAATTAACCTAAACCAAACTTGGCCCAACCAAGCCCATTAAGCCCAAATACAACTTTATAAGCCCAATTAATTTAATCATAATATTCCAACTATCACAATTAAATCAATTAAGGTATTAGCCATAATTAATTAATCAATTAACATTTCAAATATCAATTTACATAATTATCATGCTAATCATCATCAACACATGTCCAACATTATTGAATCAAAAAATCATCTCATTACATGCTATAGAAGCTCACGGCAATTAGAGGGATTTTAAATTCGATTTCGATTTCAATCCAATTAAATCCTAAATCAATTTATCCCAAGTCTTTCAACTCATCAAATGATCAAAAGAACAAAAATCACCATGACTTTAGGGCATCCAAACTTTCGGCCAAGCCAAAAAATTTGGGGAAAAAGTAATCCAATTCAATTTTCATCAAATTGATCATGCATAACTCTAAGTTATCATCATTCAAGCATACTCAATCAATCAATTATCAAATCATGCTCAAATCAATTTTACCCAAATTTACCCTAATTACAATTTCATGCTTAATCAAGGCTCTGATACCATTGTTGAGTTTTCTAGGTCTTCCCAAGATCAAATAAATAAGTATATCAAGTGTGAATACATCAAAGTAAAGTTGCGGAAATACTCACTTTGATCGGCTTTCCGATGCGAAGAACACTAAAAAAATTTCTGCTCCTTGAAGCTCTCAGCCATGCCTCATTTTTGTGTTCCATGTTTGATCTCCAAGATCCAAGCTTTGTGTGTGGATTTCATGCTCATGAATGGATTTCCCTATCACATTCGTCTAAGACCTATTTAGTGTGCTAGCACTTGGAATAAATTTGCCACAAATTCTTTCCTTTGCTTCTTCTATCTCTCGGCCATGAGGAAATTTTGAGAGAGAGAAAGACACCAAGTGCCGTGAGGGAGAGAGAAGAAGTTATGTTGTTGACTTGTTGCATTTGATTTCAAAAATCAAATTAAATGATATACCAAATTTTAGTATAAGTCATTCAACCATCA
>SKCR01014435.1:0-35678 GCA_019454045.1 Zanthoxylum bungeanum
TGAATATTCTCCTCTTCTGTTTTACTGGCTTGTGTAATGGGTTCACTGCTAAGCGATGGCTTACGAATTTTGGGTCGATTCCGGGCATGTCATCGTGTCCCCATGCAAAACCGTCGGGGTACTTTTGTAGACATTCCAACAAGTCTTTTCTTAGGGCCTCGTCTAGACTTCCCGATATTCTTATGCTTTTCTTTGGCCCGAATAGTTTTACTTCTTCTAATTCTTCGGCTGCTCCGAGCCGTGCAGCTTTATCGGGCCGAGGAGCATGGTCTTTTCTCGTGTTCTTGTCGTCCTCGTCTCTCTGTCTCTTCTTGGTGCCTCTTTCCACGCAGAGGGTCTCTCGCGAGAAAGTGGCAAAACAGCTGCGGGCTATCTTCTGGCTTCCGCATATGATCCCGATCCCTTCCCGTGTGGGGAACTTCAATTTCAAGAAATAGCAGGACATTGCGGCCTTGGTTTTCATCATGAAGGGGCGGCCGACAATGACTTGATAACTGCTCATGCAGTCTACTACAGTGAAGTTTATCATGATTGTTCGGGTTTTGGGGGCGGCTCCGATCGTCATTGCTAACTGAATTTTTCCCAGGGGGATGACCGTTGAACCCCCGAATCCGTACAGGGGGGTGCTGTCCTCGGTTAGAGCTGTGTATTCTACCCCTAGGTTCTCCAAAGTCTCTTTGGAAATTATGTCTACCGCGCTCCCAGGATCCACCAGGATTCGGTCCACTTCTGTGCCGCCGATCGTTGCTTTGATTTTAGTGCGTCATCGTGGGGGAAACTTACCCCCTGAGCGTCTTCATCGGTGAACATAATGGGTGTTGACCGATTTCCTTGTGGGTTGGGATTTTTTCTGTTTTCAGCACCTCTGTCCCCCGTGCTCGGCTGTAATTCTTTCTCGACCGGTTAGAGTCCCGGCCAGCGTTGCCCCTCCTGCGATGACGTTTACCTCTCGATTCCTTGCCCTTTGTCTGGCGGCCATGGTCTCGTGGTCGATGTAATTGTTCAGGTACCCGTTCCGGGCTAGGTCCTCCATTTGTTCCCGCAGGTCTTTGCATTCATCGGTTGTGTGCCCTTTTAGATTGTGGTGTAGGCAGTAGGACTTTTTGTTTTTTCTGTCTGGGGGAAACCTCCTGAGGTCGGGTTCTATTAAGAGGCCTTTCTCCCGTATCTCCATGATGATTTCCCCTGGCGGCTTGCTTAGGGGAATATACGCCTCCTCTCGGACCACATGGTTTACTTGAGTTGTGGGCCTTTTTCTTTGATCCTTATGTGCCATTGGCTTGAACTCTTTGGGTCTTGGATTGAACTTCCGGAATTCTCTTTCCAGTCGCCGATTGTCTTCTCTCCTTGTCACCCTTTCTCTGGCGGTTATCCCCCTCCGGGATACTTTTTCCTCGCTTTCTATAGGACGTATTTCCTGGCTACTCCTCCAGTGCGGTAGCGTAGTCTGGTGTCTCATGGATCCTCAGGTGGGTCCACAGTTTCCCGACCCTTAGGGCCCCTTTCAGACTTTCCAGGGCTTCTTGGGATTCGTACCCTCCGACCTCGAGTACGGTGTTGTGGTACCTTTCAATGAAGCTTTTCAGTGTCTCGTCGTCTCCCTGTTTCATGAGCCTTAGTTCTCCTATTGTTTTTTAGGGGTGCAGGCTCCTTTGAAGTGCCGGATAAACGATTTCTTAAGCTGGGAGAAGCTCTGGATGCTCCCCGGGGCCAGGCTTCTATACCATAGGATGGCAGGCCCACCTAAAGTTAAGGGAAATACTTTGCATATGGCGTCGCCCGTCACCCCCTGTACTTCCATCAGGAGGACAAAATTCTCGATGTGGGATTTTGGGTCGGAGTGGCCTTTGTATGGTGCCATGGCGGCATGTTAAATCGCTTCGGGAACTGTGCTGACCTTATCTCTTCTGTAAGGGGAGACCCCTCTTCCTCGCCTCGGGTGTCTCCCGCGCCGATCTTGAGGCCTTCTTCCCATCTGGTCATCTCTTTTCTCAACCAAGACTTTATTTCACGGGCTGTGCCCCCGTGTCGCCTTCTGTGTCCTTCTGTTCTCCTGTCGTTCCGGGCGTGGCGTTCCTTGAGCTCGGAGGTCTCCTGTACGTCTTCGTTGTATTTTCTATCTCTCCCTCTCGGAGTTGTAAAAACTGTCGGAGGAGGGTCGGGTGATTGTTCTCCTCTTCCCATGTGTCTTCTGATCGTGGCTCTCTTCCTACCACTTCAGATCTTATCCCATAAGGGCCTCTCTTCTGGGTCCCTCGTCTTCGCTTATATCTACTACTCTTTTCCCTTTTTTCTCTCTTTCCTCTTCTGGCCGACCCCGGTTTCAGGTTTCTCGTTGTTTGCTCCTTCCATTCTTTCTAGTCGATCCATCATAGACCTCATGCTATCTTCCATCTTTTTCATCCAGTCCATTGCCGGACCTCCTGATTGGTGATTTCCGCCTTCCGCCATTTGTCTTATCACGTGAACTGCTTTTTGTGAAGTTCCCCACAGACGGCGCCAACTATTGACGGTGGATTTTGGTCTCGGGGTAATACGGGAATATCACCTCCGAGGCAATCCTCCTCCAACTGTGAATTTGTTTGGTTATGCGGGAAACCAAAAGCAAACTTAGCGGAAAGCAAGAAAATACGCCAATCAGACGAGGTGATTTAACGTGGTTCGGTGGATTTTGAGATCCGACCTACGTCCACGGACAAGAACAGGGTGGTACTGTTTTATTATTACTCAAATACACTCTCTCGGTCTCTCTTTGCTCTTACAAATCGGAGTTTTATGATTCTAATCCCTCTCACTCTTGTGATGATTTTCAGATGTCTTTTACACATGCTCTACCATCCTATTTATAATAATACAGAAATCAGACTCCTATTTGCATAAGAAATCCTATTTGGACTCAATCTTCTCTTCTTGTAGGGTTTCCTGATCCGGTACTGCCTTCTTCTTCCGTACTCCCTTTTGGATTCTGACTCCTTCTCCTTGCGAGAGTAGGATATCTTTCTTATCTTATCCATAAGAATGGGGTGCTGTTTGAACACAGCCCGTCGTCTGGTCGGTATTAATGAGGTCGGCCATGACAATCTTTTATGCTGAGAGTGTTCCTGCCGACCTCTATAGTGCTCGGTCATCTGAACCAAAGTGGTCGGTCTTCACATGTTGTGGTCGGGTCGGCTACATGATCTCAACCAGACAGAGGAATTTACCTTTTTGTCCTTGTCGTATTGTCTTAAATGTTGTAGCGCCTGAAAACACCATCAACAAAATTATTTCAGTTATAGTAGCTTGCACGGAAACGAAAAACGGGAAACGCGACACAACACGATACGGAAACGGGAAACATTTTTTTTTTTAAATGTTAGGACACGAAACGTTAGGGAAACGTTAAATAAAATAAAATAATTATATATATGAATAATATAGTAATTTAAAATTTAGAATAGAAATATGTATGTGAACATGGGAACAACTGAAAAATTAACCAAAATCAAAGAAAAAATTAAATTTGAATTTAAATAATGTAAGTATTTAACATATGATTAGTTGATCATTAATGTAATAATATTGTCTTTAAATAAAAATTCTTCACAATTTCACCATAAATCGATGCTAAATATGGATTGAACTTTTGAATACTATATGTCATTTCAAACATACCCTCACATAACAAAACCAAATATATAAGAATGATAATTTTGAGAAACCACGTCTTTTTAATGACTCATTTAATCTTTTGCCCATGGATAATGGACCCCATAGTCCACGTGCAAAGAGTCGAACCATGAAAAGCTAAGTGTTACTGAAACCCATTGAAAATATATATTCTTTATTCATGATATTTTGTTGGAAAATGCTTATGAGTAAGCATTTTGAGGCACAATTTCAAGCATGGTCAACTTCGTGTTAGTGGTTGTTATTGAATGATTCGGATACTCCTCCATGAGTAGTTCGAAATGGTATATTCATATGCTTAAAATGGTGCTTGGTGAATGAGAAATTGTTGCCCAAAGTTCACTCATTGGTGTTGGAAAATAAAGAGAAATGTGTTTGACCCACATGGGAAAGCTAATAGAGAGAAGTGGTGTTTATATATGATTGCTCATATGTAGATGAGTAAGAGTTATAAGGATAGATGCTCTCTCTACGTGCGCGCGCAGGGGGGGTGCAAATCAAAATCCAAACAGGCTTGGCTCGTGTGCACCCGCGCGTCCTGCGTACACGAATGCCGGACCAAATTGTGCGGGCCCGGCCCAGCCAAGCCAATTTTTGCAAGTCTCTTTATTTTTTCCAAACCTTTTGAAGTTCCATAACATTTAATTTAATTAACTTAATGGTTACTGCAAGTGAAATGCCACACATTTATGTGATTTATTTGGCATGTTAATTTCTTTAAAATGAGCTGTGATTTTCGTTTTTTGGTAATACACAACACAGAGAGTGAGAAGAGATTTACAGAGCATTTTGTTTTCTTTTTGTTTTTAGAATAGTTCAAACACTTTTGTGGTTCGTTGGAAACGGGTTTTGGTGGTGCCCATATTCGTTCGTTTTCCGTTGCATCCTGGGAAACAAACGTCTCACGTTCTACTGCACTTTCGGTAGGGGACGAATTTGTTTTAAGGAGATTGTTGACATCAACAAGCCTCGGAAGAAAGAAGCAGTGGTTCGGTTCGGTACGGTTCCTATCAGATTCAGGGGCTTCATCGCTTTCAGTGGTTCGGTCAGAGGCAGAGGCAAGTGAAACAGTGGTTCGGTGCATACGCTTTCAACAGTTTCATCGCTTTCAGAGGCTCGCCTTCAGCTTCATCAGAGTCTACTTTCATAGTCACATTTCAGAGGCAGACACACATCATTTCAGAGGCAGACGCACAAAGCTTTCAGAGTCAGACGCATCTCCAAGGTCTGCCGCCAGACGTACTTTGCTCAACAGGGTCTGAACCTCCTCGTCAGGGTCTGCTCTTCAGTAGTCAGCGGCTGATTTCTGCTTCCGCTCGCCAGTGTCTGCCTCCGCTCTCCAGGGTCTGCTGTGTGGGTCTGCCGAGAGGGTATGCTGGGCTGAGATTAAGCCAAATTTGGATTTTCCCAATTACCAATTAATATTTGTAATATTTGTAATACAGTCTTAAAACAAATCTCGACTATGTGGATATGGAAAATAGTCCAAACACAATATATCCGAATGTGGCAGCCCCTATGGCTGGCCAAATTACAGTGGCAGCCTCTTCGACTGGCCAACATGCTACAGCCTATGGGCTTAATATGGCAGCCTCTGTAGCTGGCCAAAGTGTTGCTGCCTCTATGGCTAGACAACCAGTTGGACATGTGAGCCATGCCAATCCTACTGCGGAAAAACCTGAAAATATTTTTCTACTTGACCACGTTAAACCTTGCGAGGTTCCTAAAGGAATATGCTCATGTACCCACAGAGAGTGAGATTGATATCCAAGTGATCAGTGCGATCGATGCTTGGAAACCTTCTGAATTCCTATGTCGGAATTATGTGCTGAATGGGCTAAGTGATTCCTTAGATCGGAAATATAAAACTGAGGATGTCGGTACTAAGAAATTTATCGTAGGCCGCTTCCTAGATTTTAATATGGTTGACTCCAAAACTGTGTTAAGCCAAGTACAAGAATTGCAGATTATTCTAGCAGAAATTCATGTTGAGATGATGGTTTTAAGTGAAACCTTCCAAGTAGCCTCGATAATTGAGAAACTACCACCTGGTTGGAAAGATTTCAAGAACTATATAAAGCATAAGCGAAAAGAAATGAGCATTGAAGACTTGGTTCTTAAGCTTATAATTGAGGAAGATAACATAGTATCTGACAAGAGAGGGATAACTCATGAAGCCAAAGCAAATGTTGTTGAACATGGTCATAAGAACAATAACCTCAAGAACAAGGGGTCAAAGATGGGCCCTAAAGGAGGAATTTCCAAGAAATCCAAATTTCAAGGAAGATGTTTCAACTGTAACAAAATAGGTCACAAGTCTTCTGAGTGCAGACTGCCGAAGAAGAAAAAGAACCAAGAGGCTAATGTGATGGAACACATGACTCAAGATGTTTCAGACATTAACCTTTCTACTGTGGTTTCTGAGGTGAATCTGGTGGGTTCTAACCCAAGAGAGTGGTGGATTGAAACTGGTGCCACTTGACATGTGTGCTCGGACAAGAGCATGTTTTCTTCATTTGAGCCTACTGGTAATGGGGAAAAATATACATGGGAAATTCAGCAACATCTGAGATTGAAGGTCAGGGAAATGTGATTCTGAAGATGACCTCTGGGAAAGAGTTGACTTTGAACAACGTTCTGTATGTACCAGAAATACGGAAGAATCTTGTGTCTGGATCACTTCTGAACAAGCACGGATTCCGGATGGTGTTCGAGTCTGATAAAGTAGTTTTGACTAAAAATGTGATGTATGTGGGAAAATGGTATGTAACTGATGGGCTCTTTAAGCTCAATGTAATGATTGTTAAACCCAAGAATATCAATAAAGCTAGTTCTTCTGCTTATATTGTTGAGTACTCTAATCTATGACATGGTAGATTAGGACATGTTAATTTTAATTCTTTACGAAAATTAATTAACATGAATCATATTCCCAATTTTAAAATTGATAACAGACATAAGTGTGATATTTGTGTTAAGGCAAAACTAACTAGATCATCTTTTCATAGTATTGAAAGAAACTCTGAACCACATGATCTAATTCATACTGATGTATGTGATTTTAATTCAATACAGTCAAGATGCGGTAATAAATATTTTATTACCTTTATTGATGATTGCACGAGATTTTGCTATGTGTATTTGATGAAAAGTAAGGACGAAGCTATAGAGAAATTTGTTCTCTATAAGAATGAAGTTGAGAACCAACTGAATAAAAGAATTAAGGAGTTACGAAGTGATCGTGGTGGTAAGTATGTTTTTCCTTTTGAATCACTTTGTGAACAAAATGGAATCATACATCAAACCACAGCTCCTTATTCTCCTCAATTCAATGGGATTGCAGAACGGAAAAATCGTACCTTGAAAGAGATGATGAACGCTATGTTAATCAGCTCTGGCTTACCTCAGAATATGTGGGGAAAAGTTGTTTTATCAGCGAATTACCTTTTAAATAAGGTACTACGGAAAGAAGCAGGGAAAACTCCTTATGAAATGTGGAAAGGAATAGTACATTCCTATAAATTTCTACGAGTGTGGGGGTGTCTTGCCAAAGTAATCATTCCTCCACCTAAAAAGGTGAAGATAAGACAAAAAACTGTTGATTGTATTTTCATAGGATATGCACATAACAATAATGCTTATCGATTTCTTATGCATGAGTCTAATATACCAGATATTTACAAGAATACGATAATGGAGTCGAGGAATGCATCATTTTTCGAATACGTTTTCCCATTTTTCGAATACGTTTTCCATTGTAAAACTAATTCGAATTCAAATGTGCACAAATTGGCACATGAGACTATTATTGAAGATAGTCAGGACCAAGAACACATGAATGTTCCACAGGATCAACAAGATGTTGAACTTGAACCAAGACGTAGCAAAAGAGCTAGAACGGAAAAATCATTTGGTCCATATTTTCTGACATTTTTGCTAGAAAATGACCCTCAAAGCTATAACGAAGCTGTAAGGTCAGCTGATGGTGCTTTATGGAAAGATGCCATCAATAGTGAAATTGAATCTATCTTACAAAATCACACATGGGAGTTAGTGAATCTTCCTCCAGGATGTAAACCTTTAGAGTCCAAGTGGATTTTCGAAAGAAAAATGAAGGCAGATGAATCAATTGACAAGTAAAAAGCAAGACTTGTAATTAAAGGCTACAGACAACATGAAGGTCTTAATTACTTTGATACTTACTCTCCTGTAACGAGAATAAATTCCATAAGGATGATACTAGCGATTGCAGCTTTGCGCAATCTTGAGGTACATCAGATGAATGTGAAACAGCCTTTCTGAATGGAGATTTAGATGAAGAAATCTACATGGAACAACCTGAAGGCTTTATAGCTCCAGGATAAGAAAATAAAGTCTGTAAGTTAGTTAAATCCTTGTATGGATTGAAACAAGCTTCGAAACAGTGACATAAAAAGTTTGATGACACAATGTTGGCAAATGGTTTCAAAATCAATGAATGTGATAAATGCATTTATGTCAGAGAGACAGAAGTTGGCTATGTCATTTTATGTCTCTACGTTGATGACATATTGATTGTCGGGAGTCACGTTAAAATGGTGAAATCTACCAAGAATATGCTGAAATCTAAGTTTGACATGAAAGACATGGGTCTAGCAGATGTCATTATGGGAATAAAGATCTCGAGAAGTCTAGATGAGCTTATTCTTGATCAGTAGCACTATGTGGATAAAATTCATGGTAAATTCAACAATGATGATTCTGCTGTGGCTAGAACTCCTTTAGATGTGAGCCTACATCTATCAAAGAATATGAGAGATGGTATATCTCAAGTAGAATACTCTAGAGTGATCGGGAGTTTGATGTATCTATCGAGTTGTACAAGGCCTGATATAGCATGTACAGTAAACAAGCTCAGCAGATATACGAGTAATCCAATGGTTGATCACTGGAAAGCAATAGTGATAGTACTTAGGTACCTACGTTTTACTCGTAATTATGGGTTGCACTATCATAGATATCCAGCCGTAATCGAAGGATACAGTGATGCAAACTAGATATCTGATATGAAAGACTCAAAGTCTACCAGTGGCTATGTGTTTACACTAGCAGGTGCAGCTATATCATGGAAGTCCTCCAAACAGACTGTGATAGCCAAATCTACAATGGAATCGGAATTCATTGCATTAGATAAGTGTGCTGAAGAATCAGAATGACTGCGAAATTTTCTAGAGGATATTCCAAGATGGCCTAAGCCAGTGACAACAATTTGCATTCATTACGATAGTCAATCTGCAATTGGAAGGGCACATAACAATATGTATAATGGTAAGTCTAGACATATTCGTCATAGACACAATACCGTTATACAATTACTCTCTACTGGAGTTATTTCGATTGACTATGTAAAGTCAAAAGATAACATTGCGGATCCGCTAACCAAATGGTTAAACAGAGAGTTAGTTGTGAAATCATCAAGGGGAATGAGACTAAAGCCCATTAGATAAATGTTTATTACGAAGGAAAACCCAACCTTGTTGACTGGAGATCCCAATATCTAGGTTCAATGGGCCAACCTACTCGTAAAAGACATAATTGGTTCACTGTGGGGGTTACCCTCTACTCCATTCCTATGGTGAAATGAAACAGTGATGCTCGTATGGATAGAGGTTAAGCAAAAGCTTTTAATGATTCTTATGCGTCGGGAATCCGAGCAGAGTATTACGAGATACTCTTAAATAAGAAATCACCTATGTGAGAGAGAAGTGGGGCCGCTTCAAAGGGAATTGTACGGGGCTCAATCTTAGAAACTCTTGCAAAACCAGGTAGATGTTCATGGCCGAAATGAACATAATAATGAGAACTCAAATGTGTTAGGTAAAACATCTGTGTGATATATGTTTTCCATTTACAAGAACGGCAGTACAGTTCAATGACATCGCGTCCACTGTCAGCCAGTAAATGAGATATATTTTCATAAGGGAAGGTTCAAAGGCTGAGGCCTACCTATCCTATGCAGGTATTGAACTGTTGAACTCTTCTAGGTCAAAATAAAATATTTTATAAAATAATTTTATTTGACGTTTTTCGCCAATTTCATTCATGTGGGGGATTGTTGGAAAATGCTTATGAGTAAGCATTTTGAGGCACAATTTCAAGCATGGTCCATTTCGTGTTAGTGGTTATTATTGAATGATTCGGATACTCCTCCGTGAGTAGTTCAAAATGGTATATTCATATGCTTAAAATGATGCTTGGGTGAATGAGAAATTGTTGCTCAAAGTTCACCCATTGGTGTTGGAAAATAAAGAGAAATGTGTTTGTCCCACATGGGAAAGCTAATAGAGAGAAGTTGTGTTTATATGTGATTGCTCATATGTAGATGAGTAAGAGTTATAAGGATAGAGGCTCTCTCTACGTGCGCGCGCAGGGGGGTGCAAATCAAAATCCAAACAGGCTTGGCTCGTGTGCACCCGCGCGTCCTGCGTACATGAATGCCGGACCAAATTGTGCGGGCCCGGCCCAGCCAAGCCAATTTTTGCAAGTCTCTTTATTTTTTCCAAACCTTTTGAAGTTCCATAACATTTAATTGAATTAACTTAATGGTTACTGCAAGTGAAAGGCCACACATTTATGTGATTTATTTGGCATGTTAATTTCTTTAAAATGAGCTGTGATTTTCGTTTTTTGGTAATACACAACACAGAGAGTGAGAAGAGATTTTCAGAGCATTTTGTTTTCCTTTTGTTTTTAGAAGAGTTCAAACATTTTTGTGGTTCGTTGGAAACGGGTTTTGGTGGTGCCCATATTCGTTCGTTTTCCGTTGCATCCTGGTAAACAAACGTCTCACGTTCTACTGCACTTTCGGTAGGGGACGAATTTGTTTTAAGGAGATTGTTGACATCAACAAGCCTCGGAAGAAAGAAGCAGTGGTTCGGTTCGGTACGGTTCCTATCAGAGTCAGGGGCTTCATCACTTTCAGTGGTTCGGTCAGAGGCAGAGTCAAGTGAAGCAATGGTTCGGTGCATACGCTTTCAACAGTTTCATCGCTTTCAGAGGCTCGCCTTCAGCTTCATCAGAGTCTACTTTCATAGTCTCATTTCAGAGGCGGTCGCACATCATTTCAGAGGCAGACGCACAAAGCTTTCAGAGTCAGACGCACAAAGCTTTCAGAGTCAGACGCATCTTCAGGGTCTGCCGCCAGACGTACTTTGCTCAACAGGGTCTGAACCTCCTCGTCAGTAGTCAGCGGTTGATTTCTGCTTCTGCTCGCCAGTGTCTGCCTCCGCTCTCTAGGGTCTGCTGTGTGGGTCTGCCGAGAGGGTCTGCCGGGCTGAGATTAAGCCAAATTCGAATTTTCCAAATTACCAATTAATATTTGTAATATTTGTAATACAATTTTATAATAGAAAACAACTATTACCCATTAACAAAACTTGGACTAAGAAATTCATATTCATTCATCGCAACAAAATCGTCAACGTCAATTCGTCAAGTAGTCAAGAAGAAACGCAAGCATCAATTGATCAAACATGTAACAAAATCGTCAACATCAAGTTGCCTTCTAAGAAGAAACAAAGTCTTCAATGTCAAATTTGTAATTTTGTTGCGTCGAACAGTGATCAGCGAAACCGAGTTGCTGCCTTTTAGGAGCCATCGCGTTGAGTAAGAGCCAACGGTTTGTAGTTTTGATCTCAATTCTCTTTTGTTCTCAATTCTCAATTTTGAATTTATAAGTTATACTTATTTGGAAAATATAAACCCTATATATGTAAAAAATTTATGATGATGCGTTTCCTAAATAGTAAAAAAAAAAACGTTTCTAAAACGTTTCCAAAATATTTAATTATTATTTTTTATTTTCAATTGATCTGAAACATTTCTGAAACGTTTCCTTTGCATGTCGTTCTGTTTCTGTTTATGAAACTCAAAATAGGAGTGGTTCTCACGTTTCCGTGCTTCCTATACCATATAAGTCAATCTATCGGTTTCACTCATCTTATATTTTTGCTTTACTGCTTAAAAAGAAATTCCCGTATTTTTTGTTCCTGTTGATAAGGTAAGATAATACTCTAACATGGTAACATACACAGACATAAATGGTGACATTGTGGAGTTGATAAGTCAAACTTAAGGCTCTATAAGCAGAATAAGTAATTCATTCTAACAAGTGAATAGGCTCTTTAATCACTATTGAATAAATGAATAAGATCTCTTGCAGCTGTTTTAGACACTAAACTAATTCACGCACAGTTGACAATATCCCCAAGGAGGTTGTCGAAGCACAAGAACAAACTGCATGAAGTATGTGCCAGCCAAGTTTTAACAAAAAGAAATAATTACAGCTTACCCCAAATATCTCATCATATTCTTCCAGCAATGTTATGACAATGGCTTGAGCATGATTGGCTGCAGCAGCCAAGTTTTAATTGTATTGGATCATATTCTAATGTCAGAATAGAATGAGCCAAGTTTTATAAATTAAATGGTGTTAAATCGTAAAATTTTCATTATATGTTGGAATTCAACTTATTTTCTTTTAGCTCAAGCTTTTCAATATAAAGATATATTATGTAAATTTTTTTCCCAACATGTTCAATATATAACACTTTTGCCTGGTAAATTTGTGAAAAAAATTAGAATTTTTAAAAGTTTTTAATGATGCAACAAATGTTTTAGTGGAGTTTATTATCATACAATAAATTTATTTCTTGTTGAATGTTTGAATATTATTGGTACTCTATATGAGCATGCCGAAAGTTCAAATATTAATGATATTGTTTTAATTAAAGATAATATTGTTATAAAGAGAAAATAATTGACTTATTTTAAAAATATTTCATTATTTTATCTTACTGCCACAATTTTTATCACATATTTAAATTAGAAGGTTTAAATAGTGGTTTACAAAATTACCATGCATTTTTAGGAATAGATGATGAAATCAATATTAGAAAAATAATAGATGAAATAAAAATTGATTTAATGATTATGTCAGTAAATATAACTTGCAATCATCATGACAATATATATAAGTTAATATTAGAATTTGAGAAAAAAAATTAACATATATAATATTAATTATTTTATTTTAAAAACTGAAACTTACATAGCAGCGTTGGGCATCTTCATTTATCCATTTATTCTTGTCATTGTAATGCGTCACACGGAAAAAATCTGGAAATGATTGCACCTCACCTGTGCTACTCTGTTATAAACAGAAAATAAATTCAATATTATTCCAGATAGTAAAAACAATTAACTGTTCAATTTTACGTTAGGATATATTTACCTCAGAATGTTCGGCATGATGTTGGATAAATGGCTTCGAACCTCCACGGTGGTTAAAACGCAAGTGACTTCGATTTTCCGCATTTGCGTGACATTTATCCTATATTCACCAACACTGTAAGTACCGAAAACAAAGACAATTATAAATTTCCGTTTATTTCAAAATTAAACCTCGTGTTTTTTGCTAGACCAAAGCTCACATAAGAATGTCCAATCTTGTTCCTCTATAAAATCAGGCTTGTGTTGTGGAGCATTTGAAGGTCCATGTTCGTCGAATATTGGTTTCAGGACTTTTGTTCTATAATCTTTATAACTTTTCCCCATGTGGTAATCAATATATTGTTGGACATTCACTTGGGTCAGATCGAAGTCGAACCATTCCTACATGAAAATTCGAGTAAAAATAAGTATCAAATAAAAATGTTAAATAACAAACAATATCGAAAACTTACAAGTAGCGAAGGGAATAGCTGGTTCATTTTGTCTCCCACGATATCTTTCTCCAAGATACGTAGTTTTTGGGAGCTTCATATCGAGCTGTAGCTCCTATGGCTGTATTAAACGCTGAATTATGTTGTCCGACTTGAGTGTGTCCATCATCTGATATCTCTATCCGAATACGGCCGTGAGCCTTAACGTACTTAGCCAACCCCAGGCCACGGGTGCGTCCTCGACCCTTCACTGTACTGGACTCACCTGTGCTAGCAGAGAAATCACCAGGGCCAGTTGCCCTTGCTGATGTAGATGGAGTCGCGGTAGCCCGTTTGCGATTGCCCGGTGCCATCTGCAAAACCCGTCGCATTAGCGTCATCAAATTCCAAAGTTCTTATACATATACATACATATCATACAAGTCAATACAACTTAACAAAAGCGCTTATCACATCGAATGCTCACTTTCGTAAGTTTCGAATTCCAAAACACATACTATAATATATGAACTTTCGAATTCCAAAACACATACAAACATTCCAAAACACATACTATATATACTATATGAACTTTCGAATTCCAAAACACATACAAACATTCCAAAACACATACTATACTATACGAAGTTTCGAATTCCAAAACACATACTGTACTAAATGGACGACGAAGTTAAACGGAAAACAATCGGGGGCTGCCTGTTCTGCCCAGAATTCTGCCAGTCCCCGTCCCTTTAATTCGTCGATCATCATCCTTCATTCATTATCATATTCGTCCCTCTAATTTCGACAAAATCATCATCAAGCATCAACAATAATCATCAACAATCATCAACAAAATCATCAACAATCATCAACAATCATCAACAACAATCATCATCAACAAGCATCATCAACAAGCATCATCATCAACAAGCATCATCATCATCATCAATGATTCCACTCCTTTAACAATCATCATCAACAATAATCATCAACAATCATCATCATTCATCATCATCAACATTCATCATCATCAAGCATCAAATAAAAATCAAAAAGTGAGACTCACCTTAAATTTGTTACTTGCAATGTGTATAAGCCGAGAATTGCAGGAGAAATGTAAGGTTGGGCGAATTTGGGTCGTTTGAGCAGAAGAGAAGAGGTCTCTGGTTTTAGGGATTTGAACGACATTTAGCGTCGAATTTACAGTCTTTTAGCGTCGAACAATTCGACGCTAATAATTAGGCGGTTAATTAAAATTTAGGGTTATTTTTCCGGGAAATTTAATTTTCATATTTAGCGTCGAATAACAACATTCGACGCTAATATCACCTTTAGCGTCGAAATAAATTCATTTTAGCGTCAAAAATTTAGACGCTAAAAAATTGGCGGTTTATTAAAAATTTAGGGTTATTTTTCCGGGAAATTTAAGACATATAGCGTCGAATAATTTCGACGCCAAATGTAAGACATTTGGCGTCGAAATTATTCGACGTTAAATGTCGTTAATTTAGCGTCGAAAATTATATTTCGACGCTAAATGTGTATCATTAAAAATAATAATTGAAAACAAATATATCATAGTTATACTATTAATCATTACGTTAATATTTCAATCATATCTAAAGCGTAATTAAATCAACAACCATACATTAATCCATATAAATTATTCATCCATTACAAAATACTGTAACTTCATAATTAATCACTATTATCGTCGGTATTTGAGGATTCGTGACTGGAATCGAAGTCATCTTCAGTGTCAAATTGTTCTTCACTTGCTACTTCAACGCTCACTTCAGAATGAGGAATTAGCTCAACGTCTGTACTAGCTCGAGTTAATGTGATATTTTCAGGAACGTTGACAGTTGGTCCAACAAATATCTGTTCAGGAACTTCAAAATTGCCCGAGACTTCTTGTGTTTCATCTGATATGTCAACTCTATCTTTCTCATGCGTGTCCCAAATGGCCCTATGTTGTAACTTTTCTACCACCATCCATCCAGTTCCTAACTTAGGATCAGGTATATATATCACTGAACGTGCTTGCGTACAAAAAATGTATGGATCATTCTTGTACCAACAACGTTGAACATTAATTGACGTGAGATGATTACTAACTTGAATTCTCCTCTTTCTGGCATTAGTGTCAAACCACTTACATTGGAATAGCACAGTATGTCGTATGGGTCGATATATGAACTCAATTACCGATTGCAATACGCCGTAGAAGTCAATTACATCTGAGCCGTGTTCTCCTTGGACTACAATTCCAGAATTTTGAGTCACATGATTAACATCTCACTGTTCGGTATGAAATCTAACTCCGTTGACAATACATCCACTGTACTCATACACCTGCATTTGAGGCCCATAAGCCAAAGAAACCAACGAGGATTGCGAGTCCAATTGACCATTTTCCACTTGATTAATAATCTGACAATGAAATATATGTGTTAATATAACAAACTGAAATGTCTAATGTTAGGATCAAAATAAATATAAAATATTATAACTTACAGTTGTCTCAAACCATTTAGGAAATTCTTTTTTGTGGGTTTCATCAACATTATGGTCACCAGCAATTTGTAGCATTGTTAGATGTTGCCTACAATAAATTATCACGGTTAATGTATGGAAAAAATTCAGTAATGATGCACCAGAAAAACTTACGTTAAATACGGTTGCACTTCATCACAATTACTCAATATAAACCAATGCGCACGTTGAACTTCCTGACGGGTTAGTAATTTGACACCTACTGCCCCAAATGGTCTGTAATTTTGACGGAACACTGTGATCTCTTGGCTATTACTTGCATCTCCATCATAGTTTCGTGGCCGACGATTGAAATGAGTTTCAATATTCTGCATGTACATCGAACAAAATGTTATTGCTTCATTTATTATAACAGCTTCAGCTATTGAACCTTCAGGTCGTGCCTTGTTTTTGACATATTGTTTGTAATCTCCCAAAGCTCTGCAGATATGACAACAAGTTTGCATTAACACTAAATTCTATGCACAAAAAAACGGTTACAAATTTTCTTATATAAAACTGTATATATATATATAGTACCTCTCAATGGGATACATCCATCTGTAATGGACATGACCTCCCTTTCTAGCTTCATCCGGTAAATGCACAGCCAGATGTACCATGACATCAAAGAAAGCGGGTGGCAAAATTCGCTCCAGCTTGCATAGGATTATCACGATTCCTCGCTCAAGGTCGTCAATAACAGATGTGCTTAATGTCATCTGACACAATTGTTTAAAGAAGCCACATAGATCAAGTACGGCGTCGCATACATTCGGGGGGAGATAAGGTCGAATGCCAACAGGAAGGAGAATCTCGAGTAGCACATGACAATCGTGACTCTTTAATCCCGTTATTGTATCATCTCTGACCCAACGCCCAATATTGGATGCATAATTATCAGGGAATTTAACCATTTTCAGCCAATCACAAAATGATTTTCTCTCCGATTGATTGAGCACATAACTAGCAGGAGGCTTAATAAAACCTCGAGAGGAGTCTTGTAAATGCAATTCACTGCGAATTCTAAGATCTTGTAGGTCCAATCTAGCATTTACAGTGTCTTTTGTCTTACCCGGAATATTGAATAGTGTACCCACTAAACTCTCACAAATATTTTTCTCTATATGCATTACATCCAAATTATGTCGCAAACTCAGAGTCCCCCAATATTCTAACTCAAAGAAAATACTTTTTCCTATCCAATTCAACTCTTCAGGTAACCGTTTTCGATTTTTATCTCTATTATTAGGATGTTTACCTGGTGTGCTGTCTTTGAGATGTTGATGTTGGCAAAGTATGTCAAATGCAGACAATCGACTGGGCTTACTCTGAGGTTCATGTTGCCCGTTAAATAATTTACTCCTTCGCCAATGATGACTCGACTCAAGAAATCTCATGTGCCCCGTGTATCCGATTTTATTCCGTAATCGTTGCGAAGGTGTATGATCCGCACAAACTGGACATGCCATGTATCCCTTAGTGCTCCATCCAGATAATGAACCATAGGCTGGAAAATCATTAATGGTCCATAATAATGCGGCATGCATCTGAAAATACTGCTCTGAAGCTGCATCATAGGTATGCACACCCACATTCCATAATGTTTGTAACTCCTCGATCAATGGTCTCAAGTAAATATTTATATCTTTACCAGGTGAACGTGGACCAGAGATAAGCAATGACATAAACATGAACGGATCCTTCATACATTTCCATGGATGTAAGTTATATGGAATGACAATAACGGGCCAGATGCTATAAGAGTTGTACATATTCCCAAATGGGTTAAAACCATCAGAGGCAAGACCTAACCTGACATTACGGGGGTCCTCAGCGAAACGGGGGTACATGTCATCAAATTCCTTCCATTCGGTTCCGTCCGCAGGATGTCTAAGTATGCCCTCCGCACCGATCCTCTTTTCATGATGCCACATCATATCAGTCGCTGTGTGTCGTGACATGAACAATCTCTGCAGCCTGGGCGTTAAAGGGAAATATCGCAATATCTTTTGAGGCACTTTCTTCCCCATACTACGGACTTTGTACCGACTTTCACCACATATCGGACAATGTTCAAGTGATTCATACTCGGCACGAAATAATACACAATCAAACTTACAAGCATGAATGGATTCATACCCCATGCCCAGATCACGCAATATTTTCTTTGCCTCGTAGTACGACTTAGGCAATTCGCTTCCAACCGGTAACATTTGGGCCAGTAACTCTAACATCATATCGATACTTTTGTTGGTCATTCTGTTGATCACTTTAATGTGTAATAATTTCACAACGAAATTCAAGATCGACATTCCAGCACCTTCGAATGTAATTTTTTTTGCCTCATCAAGTAGTTCACTAAATAAATTTTGATCATTTCCACTTAACACTGGCATGTCGCCACTAACACTATGACCAAGTTGTGGACCTTGTAAGTCATGCAAAATATCGGCGATCTCATCGTTTGCAGGTTGATTGTAACTACTGCTCCCTTCGCCGACATCAAAAAATCGTGACTGAGAATGATACTGCTCACCGTGATAAATCCACGTACGGTAAGTTGGTGATATTCCTGGCATGTATAAATGATTATGAACTTCATCTAACCGCTTCATTTTCCTATTCAAACAATTTGCACATGGACAACGAACACGACCTTCTGCATCAATGTGTTGCTTTGCGACTTCCATAAACTCAGACACTCCATTACGATATTCAACACTCAATCTATCCAGATAGCTCATCCAATTTCTATCCATTTCAGCAGAATACCTAAATATAATAATATATTATTAGATATCATTTTACAGTAATCAACATTACTAATTTAGTAATACTTAATTTAGCATATATATATATATATATTGGTTGATAAATTAAATAGTTTACAAAAAAATTATATTTTATTAATTAATATACTTACTCTACATATATGAATCATAAATCACTAACAAACAACATATAAACAACATATATAATCATAAAATTGAAAATAATAAAGAAATATGAAAGAAGAATTACCTTATCGGAAATTGATTACAATTTTATTGAAAATTTTTAGGAGAGATGTGAGGCTGTAGAGGAGAAATTCTCAGATTTCAGAGGATGAAAATGAAGAGAATGAGAGAAAAAACAGAGGGGGAGAAGGGTTGGTGACCATCTGCATTTTAATCTATCTTTAGCGTCCGGAAAACACCATTCGACGCTAATTGTTGCCGTTTTTTAGCGTCGAAAACACCAATTCGACGCTAATTGTTGCGTTTTTTAGCGTCGAAAACCGTTTTTTCGACGCTAAATATCAAAAATTAGCGTCGAATTTAATTTAGACGCGAAAGAATCAAGGATCTGTCGGTGGAAGCTTCATAACTCTTTAGCGTCGAACATATTTTCGACGCTTAAGTATTATTTTTGGTCGTAATATTCAAATTCGACGCTAATTGTGTACGTTATTAGCGTCGAAACCGTTTTTTTTTTCGACGCTAAAAATAAAAAATTTAGCGTCGAATTTAATTTAGACGCGAAAGAGTCAAGATTTTGTCGGTGGAAACTTCATAAACCTTTAGCGACGATATATGTTCGACGCTAAAAGTATATTTGTGGCGTCGACTCCTTTTTTCGACGCTAAAAGTGTAATATTTGGCGCCAAAAATTATTGAAATAATATAATTATTCAGCGTCGAATAGTATTCGACGCTAAAGTTCTGTTTTTAGCGTCGAAAAATATTTTCGACGCTAAAACATTAATATTTGCGTCGAAATTTTATTCCGTCGCTAAAAATATGACATATAGCGTCGAAAATGATTTTCGACGCTAAATCTCACTTTTAGCGTCGAATAATGTTTCGACGCTAAATATTTGGACGTTAAAAGCCATAATTCTTGTAGTGATAGTAGCGAACCTATAATACATTCAAGACTTAGCGTAAGTGATTGTTGGCTACTAAAACGAAATAAAAAACAAAGGGATATCACGACTAACAATCAAGCACTTTAGAAACAACATGTACATATGATTGGACCCGAGCTAATCTGAAGCATCAAGAAGATGCCTATGATGACTTTGAAGATTTGTTCGATAATGCATTTGCAAGTGCAAGTGGAACAAGAGCTGAAAGATCAACAACAAGCACAAATAATGATGATGAGTAAATAATTGTAATGGGAAACTATCTAAAAAATGTAATGGAACTACGTGAACTTTGATTCTTCTCACCCCAAAATGATACGAATGCAACTTAAATTTAAAAAATTTAAGTTCAAGCCTTTTATTTTATTTTTAATTTAATATATATAAATTTTAATTAATAATTTCAAATTAATAAATTTGAAAGCTCATTTTAATTTTTTTTTAATTTTTTAAATTAATTAAAAAATATGAAACCGAACCAAAATTGAACCGGAAATAATAATAATAATAATAATAACAACAACAACAACTGATGTATAAGATAATACACAGACTTCTTATTTGGGCTAAAATAGAAGAGATAATAAAATTATTATCTCATGTATTTGAATATTATTACACCATAACAGGTGTGTATAAGTAATCGAAAACGCGGGCCAGGTGGCTTTGGGTCAGTGGTAGGCTGTCGTTGTACTTAACACAAATTGGTGAGGTTAGGAGCGCATATAAATGCCCAAGTTGCAGAGCCTTGAAAGAGCAGCGGATGGAAATGGATGCCTTTTTTTTAAAAAAAATTTAAAATTATCCAACGACGGGGATAAATAAATAAAAAGGATTTACATGTGTTTTGGACTGTTCAAAACGTGCGTATAATACCTAAAAATGTATTAAAGGAATTTAAATAACCCTAAAATATGTATCATGTTCTTCTTCTTCTTCCTCAACTTACTCTCTCTCTTAAAATCTAATTCTCTCTCTAAAATACTCAAATATTTAATCATCCAAGTAAGTAATTATTTTCTGTAAATAAATTTAAATTTAAACATAATAAATAAATAAATAATTATAAATCTCAATAATCAACAAAGTCAACAAGTGTTAGCAAAATTACCGTATTTCCCATGTTTCGGAGGGCAGATAAAATGAAATTAAACAGCTGTAAACACTATTTTTTTCCTTCAAATACAATATAAATTTATAAATATATAATTTGAAATTTGTTGAGATATTAAATATAAAAATTTTATATTTATTAAAAATGAGATATATAAATTGAATTATTTTTGACTTCTTACTCCTAATGGCACGTATACTATTTACTATTATAAAAAAAAAAAAAAAAAAAAAAACAAAGATTGAAGTTGCAATTGGGGTGTAGTTTCAAAGTAACAAGACCCCATAAACAACAACCCATCATGTAAGCTAAAACGCCTACGGCGGCTTTTGGACCGCTTTTCGTTTTGTCCTCGTGCTTTTTTTTTTTGGCCTCTCTCTCTTATTTATTGCTTTACTCAAATACAAAACAAGAAGCACATGTCAAAATTCGTCTGAGAAATTACATTTAATTGAATAATCGATTAGGAATTGACTTCGATTTAGAAAATTATATGAGTTTGGTTTGGTATGGAAATCGAGGTGTCGAATTCAAATATGGTGTCGTTGGGCGTCGAGAGGAAGAGAGACGAAGAAAAAGAGAGGTTTCATGTGAAGAGGAAGACTTTAGAGTCTGTCCTCGAGCAGTGTCAGATAGCTCTTGATTTGCTGACTGACGGTTTGGATGAAGAGGATAACGATGACGGCGCCGCCATGTCCGACGACGAGACGAGCCGCGAAGGATCGTCGGCTCAGCGCATCGATCGACAAGCCGATGAGGTACGAAACGGATCCTTTAGGTTATGGAAATTAGTGAAAACCACTGGATGTCATTTTCTATGCTCAATTTAGCGGTTTCTGGTAAATTATGTTCAATTAATCTCTAATTGGATTATTCATTGTTTTATTTGCTTGATTTTCATATGAACATTAGTCTGCTCGTTGTAGATTTCATAATGATGCTATTACTTGGCCCAATTATTTTAGCGCTTTTTTTTTTGTACATGAGCCCGCTAGCCTGCCATGAATATGTAGATTCTGATGATATATAAAGGATAAAGTGCTATGGAATATGGATCAAATCCAAAGTTATCTGATCTAAGCTTTCCTAATCTTAAGTTAGATTACATTTATTATATTGTACTCAATAACATACTTTCTTAGCTTTAAATAAGATTGTGTTTTTTCCACTTTTCCTTGACGCAGCTATGCAATCTTCTGAAATCTAGAGTTGAATGCCCTGACTTCCTTCAAAAATTGGAGTGTGTGCAGTTGTCAGATCCGCCAAATAATATTGGTATGCATCCATAGACGGTTCCCTTTAGCATTTATTAGCAAATTTTTATTTTGACCTGTTGCTATTGCATTGCATGCTCATTGGTGTAGAAAATTATGTAATTGGATTTACAATAATTTTGCCTTGCTCTTCATAACCTAATACTAACAGCAAGAAAGCTTCTCTTTGGTGGCAGATGAAGGTAGTTCATGGGACATGGTCAGCGATAATGATCTATGGGTAAGTGAAAATATCGATTTGGATCAAGAAGATTATGTCCTTGTTAGGGAAGAAGATATAGTAGATGGCATCGCATGCTTCATGGCTGCATATTTGTTGTCCCTTAAACAGGCCAAGGTAAGTAATATTTCTGCCATCCTTCGTTGAAGTTCTAACCCTAATTCCTCCAAATTTCATACGCTTACCTTATTCCTAACCCTAATTTTACAAAATCCTTTACCTCTCATAAATTTCAAAAAGCCCCAATAATACATAAACCCTAATTTCTGAATAACCCCTAATTGCTTTCTATTCTTGTTGGTTTTTCATTAAATTGGCCATCTTTCCCTATCACTCAAATAATATTTTTTTTATGATTAATTTGTCCAAATTTTCTCAAAATCGGAAATCCCCAAATTGACCTAAAACCTTAAATTTTAATTCTCTGCTGGCCGAAGAATTGTTGAGGTAGCGCGTTGTAGAACATTGGGATGAACTATTATCATATACTGGTGATGTTGTATAAAGGGTGAGCTATAATCAAACACTGCTGATATAGTGATGTTTTTTCATCTTCACTGTGTTAAATAGTTGTACCCCATGTAACTAATCTACCATGACTGCACATAAGGTTTTTTGCGTTGCATTTGAAAACAATAAAATGCATATAACGATTAACGACTTTAGGTTGGAGTAGAAATTCTGCTGGCTTAGAGTTTGGTTTGTAAGTGCTCACCATGACACGTTCAAACTTATTAGACTGCTCTGTTTTCTAACTGTGATCCACTTGAGTTGAAGTCTTGTTAAAATGGAAGCTTTACAAGACATGCCAGATTTTTTTGATTAATCGATAATTGAGACTTTTTCATTGAGTGGCTAATAATTGTCTAGTTGTAGTTCCGTACCCAGTGAAATACTCGTATGTTTTGGCTTGCCTTGTGCCATAGCATAGATATATAGATTATCGAGTTGAAGACTTGTTGAAAATTATAATCTGCATGGGAAGCATCTAATATTTCTATCTGTTTGCAGAATTTAACCCCCAATCAACTTCAGGAAGGTGAGTTTTGCTTCATCCCAGTAAGCTTACCTTGCAATTATATTTCATAGTGATGTCTTTCTAAAAGTTTGAAGATAGATCATTACTAATTAGCTCTCAGAATTTCTATTCCAAACAAGCTTAATGCATTAACTGGAACAAGTTTTGTCAGTAATTTTCCAAGTTAGTCTGATATTTTATGTTGGATCATTTCAGCCCTAAGAAGACTCTCTCTGTGAAGAAGAGAAAAGGAAAGCTTCGGAAAGCATGGGATGGAAGCAAAGTCCTTTATAATGTAGCTTCCTGGGGGGCAACTGCTGTTGGGTAGGCAATTCAAGTTATATTATTAACTAATCCGGTTGCTTTATTTTCTTGCATAATTCTGTTTTATTGTTCTTATTTGGAGTGCAAGTAATGTCTTAGTGAATGAAATGTTCTAACTTCTTAGAATTTTCATTTTCCGATGCTTCAGCTTTTTTATTTAACATTTTGCTTTTCCAGTGTTCTCTTAGTATATTAAATTTTAACCTCTTAATCTTTCAATGGTGCATTTCTAACAGGATATATCAAAATCCCGTTATTCTTAGGGCTGCCTCTAAAGCCTTATCGACTTCTTGCTATGTAATATCAAAACTCCTCTGATTTGCTAGAGTCGCTTGGAGGATAGTTGTGTTGGGAATTGGGATGCAATGACGCTGCCAATGCGGCTTGGCATTTCGCCAATTGTGTAACGTTAATTGGATCTTTGGGTGTTACAGATCTCCGGACGCTGCAAAAAATAATATATAGCAAAAAATAACTTGTTAGAAGAATTATGAGTAGCCGAGTTGCTTTGATAGATCCCGGACGCTGCAGGAGCTGATGCATTTTTAATTTAGCTAATCGGTTATTAAATCATTTCTCATTCATGTGAGCAGCAGGTTTCTTATTTTCAAATTATAATATAAGAAATTTTATCAATACAATAGCTGTGCTTCTCACTATAATTTACCATTTTGTTGTCCTCCTCTACTGAGGATTTAAAATTATCACGCCCATATTTGTGATTTTTGGTCTTCCTGAATTGTTTCTCCTTTGCTAATTATTTTTGCCAATCTAATCCTATATTCTCTATTCATTTATATTATGAACTAGCACGTATCAAACTCAACCTATATAAAATTGTCAACACAAATTTCATTTTTATGTGCTTTTTTTTTTTTTTTTTATTGTTCTTGATAATTATTGTATTTTTTTTTTTTTTTTTTTTTGAAGAACCCGCACATTGTGTATATTGAACATACACATTTTATTACTTGGTCACCTAGTTCAATATGTAATTATTTATTTAATACAAAGATTAACAAAACATATTGTATTCATTAAACTTTCAGCTTTTAAAAAGAAGCTCAAATAGGGAGTGAAATTAGTTTTTTATTTTTATTTTTTTTGTTTTTATATTCTAATTTCTTCTCCACTAACGTGATCTGAATTTGAACTCATGCGATTTCCAATCAAGATAAGCTTTTAAAAAATGTGAAACTCGGGAAATTATGGGATTCTACTGACTACTTGTTTCCATGCTTAACATATATTGTTACATTCTCTAAATGTAGATCAATACATAAATAAAACTTACAATTAATCATGAATTATAATTATTACGTATCAAATCCAATTCATATAAAATGTAAAAATAAATCTCATTTTACGTTTATATTTTTTTTTTCTTAATATTTGTTGATACATTGTAAAAATCAATAGCACTTTGAAGGTGGAAGAATTTCCCATGGTCAATTGGTCAAAATATCCTAGGCAAGTAACTCTAGTGTCTATCCACCATTCTTTCGGATTTCCAACCAAGTTGGCTTCAGTTACCATTGTTGAGAGGTTCATCTCTAAAATCGCATCTGTCATCAGCTCATCTTCAGTGACATGCGCCTCATTCTTTTTTTCTTGCCTTTGTCCCGAGGTTTCTTGTTTATGCAGTCATTTGCCATGTGACCGCTTTTCCCACAGACATAGCACTTCCCCTTGAATTTCTTGTTTCCTTGGGAAGAATCAGCTTCATTGTTCTTTCTGTTTTTGCTACATTTGCCACCCTCAATAATGTTGGTCTTAGACTCTATTGTCTTGTAACTAGCCTCAGACTTCCTGTTATCATCTTTGATTCTCAATCGAACTCCCAAATCTTCAAGACTCATCTATTTCTTCTTGTGTTTCAGATAACTCTTGAGGTCTTTCAAAGATGGAGGCAACTTCTTAATGATTGTGACAACTTGAAATGTCTTACGGAGTTTCATTCCTTCATTCAGTATTTCATGAATGATCAATTGTAGTTCACCCAACTGAGACATTACAGTCATTGAATCTACCATTTTATAGTTCAGGAACCTACCTACAACAAACTTCTTTTGTCTGATATCTTTTGTTTTATATTTCTTCTCAGAAGAATCTCATATTTTCTTTGCAGAAGTCATGTTTTGGTACACATTGTGCAGGGTATTGTCAAGACCGCTCAAAATGTAGTTCTTGCATAAGAAATCGCCTTGCGACCATGCCTCAACTGGAAGTTGCCAAGCTGCTTCAGTTTCTCCCTCCACAAGATCCAGAGGAGTTTCTTTGATATACTTAGACAATTGTAGTGTGGTAAGGTAGAATAGCATTTTGCTCTGTCAGTGTTTGAAATTTGCTCAACTAAACTTATTTGATTTCTCCACATGAGCGACCGGTACTGTGATATTTCCACCAATCATGTGTAATTAGAAGCAATACACAAGATAAATCACACAAAAATCAACTTTATGATTCTATGAGTTACACAAAACGATAATATCAATCAAAGTTAGGAGATTTTTTTTTGTGTTTTCTTTTTATAGTTTTTTTCCCCAATTTATTTACAAAAAAAATTTAGTTTGTTTTGCCTTTATATTCATTTTGTATTGGGTTATTTTGAGTATGCATTTATTATACTGTTTAGAAAAGTATTATGTAAAATATTTGTTGAAGTGAGAATATTTTTAGGATTTTGCGGTTAGTCATAGATTTGTTTGTATATTTCTTGAAAAAATGCCACTGAGAGAGCAATTAGGATGTGTTTGGGATGTTTGGTATTGTAGCAAGTGGACGTTCAATTTATGATATTTTCACTAGCCATGTGTAACTGAATATAATACACAAGATAAATTACACAAAGATCAACTTTATGATTCTATTTATGAGTTACACTAAGGATCCACTCATTATTATTTTGAATAATAGTACCAAATAATACAAGTCTTTGAATTTGTGACTAAAATTTCTTATGATAGGTGAACAAAGGATAGTTTATAGGACGAATGGGTCTAATATAACCACTTAAATCTCTTGCCCTCTTAGGTTCTTATTGCTTTTGTTATAAAATTTTCTTAATCACTTTCTTAATAGAAAATCTTAGGCATTCAATCTTTAGTATTACACTTTAATTCTCAACAAGTAATATAACAATTATTTAAATAAATAAATTCAGTCAAGTTTGGAAGGAATTACTTATGTATAACTCGGATCAAGTCTTTGTGGTAAACGTTTAATTCTCAACCAAACATACAACAAATAATTAAATAAACAAGATTAAATATTCTAAATTTTATCATATAATAAACTAGCTGTATGTATGTTATATTTGAACAACCTAATATTAACTCAAATCTATACTACCAAGTTTTCAAATTTTTTATGTATATGATTTTTATTAAGTTAATATTATACTATGCATATATTTAATTTATGTCTATATTATCAAATTTCATAAGTAAAGCATGTGTATATCATATAACAATTAACAAGTTAATATATGATTATAAAAATCTATGAATTAATTGATTAATCTAAATATGTGAATTAATGTATGTTACTATTCCAAAATTAATTCAAATCTGAAAAAGTTTCAGGTATGATTTGCGTTAGTGTCATGTTCTTTCATCCATTCGAACGAATCTTTCCAGAGAGCTTGAGTTCGAGTGACGTTCGCCACCGCGTTCAAACAAAAATACGAAACACTTAGTGTTTCTTATGTGTTCGTCGGACATTCGAACGCCTTTACGTATTTTTTATGCGCAAAATATATTTTTTAAAGAAAAAAGAATAACACATGTATAAATTAGAGTTAACAACACATACAAATTAATAAAATCTTAAGATTGTTGGCCGAGATGTGTTATTTAACATTTTTAACATGCATTATTCAATCAAAATTATCAAATAGAAACCATGCAAATCATAAATTGAATACAAACACAAAGAGTTGGAAAAACCTAGAAAAATATTATGTAGAAGATGATAAATTTGAACCAAGTCGAGAAAACCTATATCTCTAAAAACTTATTAGCACTGTTTTACTGCATTACAAATCTCTTGAGCCTAACATTCTCCCAGGATACTTGGTTGATTCTTGTAAAAGAGACACTCATTTCTTCAAAGACTTGAACTAAAAAAAATGGTGGAAACTCTCTCACTTGAAAACCTTAGATTCTCCAATATGAATGAATTTATAAATTCAGTAATGAATGAATCTTAGAATCAATGAATGTCGAATGAAGAACCTAATGGACTTATTTATAGACATAGAATGTTGTCTTTGTAAAGGTACTTGTGTCAAAATGTATATTCCTTTAGGAGTCATGACTCTCCAAGGAAACCTTTCAACCCTAAGGGTTATGTCTGTTGACGGCGGATTTTGGTCTCAGGGCAATATGAGAATATTACTCCCGAGACAATTCTCCCTCAATAGTGAATTTGTTTGGTTATGGGGGACCAAAAGCAAACTTAGCAAAAGACAAATAATACGCCAATCGACAAGGAGATTTAACGTGGTTCGGCGGATCTTGGTCCGACCTACGTCCACGGGCACAAAAAGGATGATACTTTTATTACTCAAACACGCTTCTCAGCTCTGCTTCTTGTTTTTACAAGTCTGATGGTAATGATTTTGATGCCAACTCTCAATGCTCTCAACTTGTTCCTCTTATGCACACTCTACCCTTCTATTTATAAAGTGAAGAAATCAGATTCTTTCTCCTACAAGAATTTCCTAGTTGAAATACTTTCCTTTTCCCATAAAGATTCCTAGTCAAAACTATTCAATTTTCCATAAGGATTCCTAATCAAAACTACCTTTACTTTCTTTATCCTACTAGGACTCTGAGTCACCAGTTTTCCCCATGAAAGTAGGATAACTTGCCATCTTATCCATAAGAATAGGGTATCTTATCTTCTGGAGCACGTCTCGCCATATGCTCGGTCTTCATGAGGTCGGTCATGATGGCCTTTTGAGCTGAGAATGTTGTTACCGATCTGATAATGCATTGTCATCCAAACCAAAGTGGTCGGTCACCTATCATCAAGTTTTCGGTCTCTTCCTGTTGGCTTTATAACACTTATGTGGTCGGGTCGACATTTAATGATTTTGACCGAGAAGGGAATTACCCTTTTTACCCTTGCCGTACTCCTTAAATGACATAAGACCTGAAAACACCATCAACATTTATCCCTTAGTTCTCGGTAACAACGAGTTAGCGAGTTGATGCCGGGAACTATAAAAAAAGATTGTGTACCGATGAATCCATCGGTGGTCACTCCAGGAACCGCAGAGAAAAATGTCTTGGCTGCAAATCTGGTCATTCCTGCCACATTCATGTGCTCAGTCAACGAGGATCCCGATATCTACCCGTGGAGAAAATGCTTTGCCCTTATGCTGATGACGATCGACTCGGTGGGACGTAACCCGACCCCGAGTTGAGAAGAACATTTAGCTTTGGGGGAATGTCACCTCCTTATACCAATAGAGGGCCGACCATGGGGGAGATGCTCCGATCCCATGCCGATGATAAGTCTCTCGGTGGGACGTATCCCGACCCCGCGCTGAAGAAAGACGGCTCTGGAGGAATATTACATCCCCAGTCCAAAGAAGCCGACTCGGTGGGACGTAACCCGACCCCGAGCTGAAAGAAGACGGCTCTGGGGGAATATTTCATCCCCAGTCCAAAGAAGCCGACTCGGTGGGATGTAACCCGACCTCGAGCTGAAAGAAAGACTTGGCTCTGAGGGAATGTTACATCCCCAGTCCAAAAAAGCCGACTCGGTGGGACATCCCCAGTCCAAAAAAGTCGACTCGGTGGGACGTAACCCGACCCCGAGCTGAAAGAAGACTTGGCTCTGGGGGAATGTTACATCCCCAGTCCAAAGAAGCCGACTCGGTGGGACGTAACCCGACCCCGAGCTGAAAGAAAGACTTGGCTCTGGGGGAATGTTACATCCCCTGTCCAAAGAAGCTGACTCGGTGGGACGTAACCCGGCCCCGAGCTGAAAGAAAGACTTGGCTCTGGGGGAATGTTACATCCCCAGTCCAAAGAAGCCGACTCGGTGGGACGTAACCCGACCCCGAGCTGAAAGAAAGACTTGGCTCTGGAGGAATGTTACATCCCCAGTCCAAAGAAGTCGACTCGGTGGGACATAACCCGACCCCGAGCTGAAACAAAAATCGATCTCGGCGGTACAAGAGCAGACCCGAGACGGAAAGAAACATCGGTCTCGGCGGTACAAGAGCAGACCCGAGCCGGAAAGAAACATCGGTCTCGGCGGTACAAGAGCAGACCCGAGCCGGAAAGAAACATCGGTCTCGGCGGTACAAGAGCAGACCCGAGCTGAAAAGAAACATCGGTCTCGGCGGTACAAGAGCAGACCCGAGCCGGAAAGAAACATCGGTCTCGGTGGTACAAGAGCAGACCCGAGCCGTAAAACAAATATCAAAACCATTGTGTGGGCCATAACAAACAAGCATAATCAAATGTCAGCCTAAGACAGAAGAGGTCTTACTCACATTTTGGGATCCGTTGCCTTTCTTGCAACTCTACAAGGGTCACTACAAGCAAGGCTCTTCTTAATACATCCTCTATACATCTCAGCATTCCACGCATCCGACCGGATGACTTCCGCTATCAACTTTGGTCGACCTCAAAAACCGAATGGTCTATGTACACACTGAGATAGCCTTTTTTCACCAAGTCTTCCACCTGCTCACGCAGGTATCTGCACCCATTCGTGGCATGTCCCCTTACGTTATGGTAGATACAGTAAGCCCTACTATTTCCCTCCTTAATCGGGAACCTTTTCAAATTAGGCTCGGCCAACAGACCTTTATCCTGGATTTCCCGAACTATCTGGGCCATAGGTTTGTTCAGGGGGGTGTATACTGTTCTCCCCGCGACACGGTTGACTTGGAAAAATAATTTTATCTCTTGAACATGACTACTCAGAGGTGTCGGTCTGAGTTTCTTCTGCTCCGGGATTGGTCTCCTCAAATTTCTAATCGAATCCCACTGATTGTCTGACCTGAGTATCTTAGCCTTTCGGGTGTCTACTCCCCGGGCAATCTTTTTCTCCTCCTCTATTAAGATAAACTTCCTGGCCAACTCCAGGGCAGTGGCATAATCCGATACGTCTTGAATCCTCAGGTGAGTCCACAACTTCCCGACCTTCAGACCTCCCTTGAGACTTTCTAGCGCTTCCGATGACTCGTACGCTCCGACCTCGAGCACCAAATTGTGGTACCTTTCAATAAAATTCCTCAGGGGCTCATCATCCCCATGCTTCATCAGTCTCAATTCTCCCACCATTTTCTTTGGGACGCAGGCCCTTTTGAAGTGTCGAACAAATGACCTTCTGAGTTGAGCGAAGCTACTGATGCTTCCCGGGGCAACACTTCTGAACCACAGAATGGCAGACCCGCCCAAGGTTAGGGGAAATACTTTGCAAATGGCATTCCCTACTACCCATTGGACCTCCATCAATAGGACGAAACTTTCAATATGGGACTTTGGATCTGAATGGCCTTTGTAGGGCGTCATGGATGGCATGTTGAAATGTCTTGGGAATTTTGCCGACCTTATTTCTTATGTGAATGGAGATTCAACCTCACCGTTCCAAGCATCTGCTGTATCAATTTTGGGGTTTACTCCCCACTTGGCCATTTCTTTTCTTAACCAAGACTTTATACTGCCATCTGTGTCGCTATGCCGCCTCCCGGGGCCTCCTTCGCGTCTGTCACCATGGGTGCGGCGTTCATCATGACTTGAGACTTCCCGTCCAGTTTCACCATGCTTCATATCTCCCCTTCTGGTGTCGCGGGGGCTATCATAGGAAGAATCTTGTGATTGTCTCCCCTCTTCTTCTTCCTACGTATCCTCTGTTTGTAAATCTTTTTCTACCACTACGGACCTCATCCCGTAGGGACCCTTCCTCTTCGGTTCATCGTCATCACTCACATTGGCGACCCTTTTTCCTTTCACTATTTCGCCTCTCCTCCGACTGGCTCCGGCTTCAAGCTTCTCATTATTCGTTTCTTCCATCCTCTCCAGTCTGTTCATCATGGATTTCAACAGTTTTTGATTTTCCTCACTATCTTTCCTCATATTTTCCTCTATTTTCTCCATCCATTCTGTTGTTGAACTCCCCGACGACTGGCGATTTCCACCTTCTGCCATGGTCTTACTACGCGAGATGCTTTTTGTTGAGTCCCCACAGACGGCGCCAACTGTTGACGGCGGATTTTGGTCTCAGGGCAATATGATAATATTACTCCCGAGACAATCCTCCCTCAATAGTGAATTTGTTTGGTTATGGGGGACCAAAAGCAAACTTAGCAAAAGACAAATAATACGCCAATCGACAATGAGATTTAACGTGGTTCGGCGGATCTTGGTCCGACCTACGTCCACGGGCACAAAAAGGATGATACTTTTATTACTCAAACACGCTTCTCAGCTCTGCTTCTTGTTTTTACAAGTCTGATGGTAATGATTCTGATGCCAACTCTCAATGCTCTCAACTTGTTCCTCTTATGCACACTTTATCCTTCTATTTATAATAGTGAAGAAATCAGATTCTTTCTCCTACAAGAATTTCCTAGTTGAAATACTTTCATTTTCCCATAAAGATTCCTAGTCAAAACTATTTCATTTTCCCATAAGGATTCATAATCAAAACTACCTTTACTTTCTTTATCCTACTAGGACTCTGACTCACCAGTTTTCCCCATGAAAGTAGGATAACTTGCCATCTTATCCGTAAGAATAGGGTATCTTATCTTCTGGAGCACGTCTCGCCATATGTTCGGTCTTCATGAGGTCGGTCATGATGGTCTTTTGAGCTGAGAATGCTGCTACCGATCTGATAATGCACTGTCATCCAAACCAAATTGGTCGGTCACCTATCATCAAGTTTTCGGTCTCTTCCTGTTGGCTTTATAACACTCATGTGGTCGGGTCGGCATTTAATGATTTCGACCGAGAAGGGAATTACCCTTTTTACCCTTGTCGTACTCTTTAAATGACATAGGACCTAAAAACACCATCAACAATGTCATTTCTCATTAAGGAACATATCTTTTCCAATGAACCATTTAAACCCCAGGGATTATGTTTTTCTTATTAAGGATTACATCCTTTCATTTCCTATCGATATATGCACCTATATATTTAGAAAATTCATTACATATATTTTATAAAAAAAAAACTCTTATTAGTTATTAGGGTTGGTGCTCAGAGTGCCAATCCGGATCGTATTTATGTCCGATTCATAAATACGAACAATTCTATTTTCCATAATATTACTAATTTAATGGTAGCACCATTGTCTTTAATACGCTTATTCGATCTAATTACGATTAGATATCTGATTATGATTAGATCGAAACTAAATCTGGTTTAGCGATACGTGTATATTAGACAAAGACCCTAGGATTTACAATATAATGCGCAGTTACAACGTAGTTTGTAATTGACATTGGGAAACACACTATAAGATGTATATCCTTAAATAAAGTTCCTGGTCAAGATTTACTAACACGGGTCGGTTAGTAAAATCCGCAGAGACTAGTACATGTCGTATATCGTGACTTGGTCCGATGGGTTATCCCAATGAACCATGAGTCTCGGGAGACTCGTATAGACATATAGGTGTTTATTTGATAAGACACTGAACGACTCATTGAAGATTTCCTAATAGATGGTACACCAACGTCAATAGGAATCTTCACGAGTTGAGCGAGCATAGTGGTCTTTTGACTTGAGATACCACAGTGGGATATATGAGTTATCCTCCACACTTTGATGGCAGTCACGTCACCGATCTATTTAGATCAGACCTCCGCATGTTCGTTAGGTGTGGACCGATGCTCATGATATCCAGTGCGTATCAAGATATGATTTGTCAGTCCTGTGTACAGGGCATAGGCATCCGCACGTGTTTACGATCTAGTAAATCCATGGTCGTGGTATAACATCGGAAATCAGTTCCGAGTGTTATTTAGAGATCGTAAATTGAAAGTCGATTATATTATACCGAACGGATTTGACGTTCTCATCTATATCTCATGTATAATATTGATAGCATGTGACGGAGAAATTATATGTATGCAATGACCTCGATTTGAATAGTTTAGCGAGATTGTCAGTGGTTGTCATAATCCATGAGTGGGTGGGTTATGGACACGAAATTGGATTTCGTGACAGATAAACCTAAACTTAGAAAGTCTCACAATATGAAGTGTACTCGTTGAGCAATTGGGAAACACGATATGAATAATACGGATTATTCATAATACTTCATCGGATTAAATGAGTTAATTTGAATCGTTTAATCGGTTAAACGATAACACATGCATTAGGGGATTTTGGCCAATCGTAATTATTGTGTATTTGTATTTGATACATAATACGATTAGATACACATTAATTATTCGTCAAATGAGATTTTGACATATGCCATAAATATATGTATTTATTTTTTATTGTAAATAAAAATACATATATAATACTAATTATATTAATTGATTATTTGGATATTTAATTGTTAAATATTTAAATGATTAATTAATAAACTTTTTCATAAATGTTATGAATTTTGTCAAAGTATTATTGGTTCACATGGCATGACTTTATTAAAAGTAAATGTGTGAAAATTTGATTTGTCACCAAAATATTTACTTTCATTAATTAATTTTTTTATTGGCCAAATTACTATTATAACTCTACAAAGTCGGTCAAGAGATTAAAACTTCAATAATTCATCACCATGGCTGAGAGAAACAAAACAAAATGGGTTTCCAAATTTTGTTTGAAGAATCCATGGAAAAGTGAAGAAAAACACAAGAAAAAGCTTAGGAAAAATGAGAATTAAAGGTAGTTCTTTATGCTCTTGAACTTAGAAATTTTATTTCTTATTCTTGTGTTCCTAGAATAGTTTTAGGGTTTTCTTCACTTGTTAAAATTTGGGACTTTTGGTTATGGATGATGAATTGGAAGCTAATGAAGCATGTGTGAAGTATATTGGATGGAATTATTATAATTAGTATCCAATTTGGTCATTAGATGAGATGTTGTCATTCTAGAGTGTTATGACCACTCTTGTAATGCATAGAATTGTTCTTGGGTGATTCATATGTGGTGACTTGAGTAGGTGTTTTGATTAATTGATTTAATATTGAAAATTTGGATTTAAAGCATGAAAAATCTTAATTTTTGATTCTGAATCAGATCTGAGTAAACTGGAAATTCTGTGATGAATTTGATGTCATATGAATGTATTGGATGTGTTTTAGGAGTTGGAACAGTTTCCGGAAAGTGTTTCGGAGTTGAAATAAACGAAAACGGCGAAAAACGGCGTTACCGGGTGACTTTTGAGCCAACCAGATGACGGCTGTCCAAACAGTGAGTTCGTCACTGTTCGGGCAGCCCATGAACTGCCCTAACACTATTGGGGCTGACCTGGGCAGTCCCCATAAGTGTCAGGTAGTCGGTTCGGTCAAAAACACGTTTTGCGTCATTTTGCGGAAAAACGTTTTTCGTAAAAGTTTCGCGACATTTCATATATATTTATGTCACTATTTGATATTAAATAAATAGGTTTAGGTGAAATATGAATCAATTATTCATATTAGATATTGAATAATTTATTCAGTAATTTGAAAAAAATTTAAATTACGATTTCGCCCGAACCGCGCTTCCGCTGCGCCCATCGCCCGAAACCCCAACATTAGTATAGTTGTAATGATTAGAAGAGTTACAATATAATTTTTTTTAAATAAATGTTATATTCAATGAATATTATTAATTTTATATTGTTATTATTAAAAAATTTAAAAACTATATAAAGAGAGACAACAATATTTTAAATAGAAAATTCCTAAAAAAAACATGCTCTTAATGAGTTTCATTCATAATTTTCTAAGCTTCTTCCAAT